>VICI01002192.1:0-17768 GCA_019593645.1 Akabosia matsudoensis | reverse complement strand
TCTTCCTGACCTTTGTTTTTTGTACATTCAAAGGTACACAATACAACATTTATTGCAAACAAGCCTCGTTAAACAATAGCGAAATCCCCCATGCTACAAACTTCGACAAAATCATCTTCTCTGAAAATTTCAAAGACAAGTGTGATAACTCTTCCCCTAAACATTTTGCTTGCTCCAACATGTGCATTAAGAGAGTATCTATTTCCACGGTATAGTTCCTGGTTGTCCAGCACTTTCTCAAATACGTTAGTTGGGGAGATTCCTTGCGTCATTGCTATTACTCGAACTCCCATGCGATATATGTCACCGCTCGGGGCGAAGTGAAGCTCAGCTAGTCTCGGGACATTGTCGGCTGGGACTTGGCACGTTACTGTATGATCACCTGAGCACGTTTCATAGCGCATCTGAAGAAGTTGGCCCGGTCCACCTTTTAAATCAAATAATCATGAATGGCAAATATGTTTGGATCACATAATGAATAAAATGATAACACGGCTTGAGTAAGATTCGAGTTTTAAAGAAACGTACCACATGATCGGAATCTATTGACGACTCCATATCCTCCCACAGGATAGTAGTAAGGGTCATCAATTGAGGTAAGGCTGACTACAATGCCACCGACTTTTATGGAGGACTTTAGATCGTCAGGAGACAGCGGAGATTCCTCACAAATAATATGCTGGAAACACCAAGTCGCGAGGAAAATAATAGAAATGTGTGACACCATTTTGACAACTTGTTAATGCCGACCGAAAACTGGGAACTAGTTTTTCAATGTCGTTAACGAACAAATACGATAACTGAACTGTTTGATAAATGATATTCGTCAAATTTATATATGCAGACAGAAGAACGAAGCGATTCATGAAACCTCTAAAAGGACTTTTCACAAGGGACCGTTTTCAAAAGTATCCATGAAGGTTTAAAAAAATTATATTATTTGATTTGGGTTGAAAAACATCAATAAGTTCAGGGATGAAAACTTTTTTTACCAGTCACAATAACCTATGCGTTGATGCCGGTCATGAACGAGACATTCATTTGACCATTACAATAGCATTGTTGAGATATATTTAATCCATCTAGTTGACATATGTGAATAGGGAAAGATATCGTTTAAAGTCTCATAGTTTGTTATAACTTTATACCTGAAGTGATGGCTTTACTTAACTGCAACCAAAAAGGTCAAACAGAACCCTTAATGAAAGTATATAAAAATCGTTGTCTGTGTAAGTTTTTTTAAAATTTTAACAATTCGAAATGAAATTATATGTTGCGTATTTCTCGTTAAAATACAAGCAAGACAGTAGGCCTAGGCTTGAAAACAATACTGATTCATTACCAATTATATTTTAGGATGGAAAGCTTCGCTGAACAAAATCGTCCACAAAGTACATGCATCATAATTGGGCATGCATTTGTACCATTTCATATTACCCGTTTAGGGTTTAGGTAGCAAGTTTTGAAGAATCGCGATTCTACCACGTACCAGTTACGTTTCTACCAGTCACGTACCTACGCGCATGCAAGTGTAAATAGCTCAAGTCTGGAGGGCAAAGGATTTTATTGACGTAAAACAAAGCACTGCTTACTTTTATCACTTAATGGTTTCTTATAAGCACTTCCTGATTGAAGCATATGGATTTTAGTATGGACCGTTTTAAGCTTTAAAATGTTTCCAGTTTCCATAGCTAGCTCTGAAAAAGGGTTACTCTATGAATCATGGCTTTGATACTATCTATTATCGTTTGTTGCAGGATCAGCAGGGTCGTTCCGTTATGAGCCAGTCGCAGTCGTCCGAAATTCTGCTCAAATAAAATCGTTACAAGATCTACGAGGAAAGAAGTCATGCCATACTGGATTCGCGAGAACTTCCGGTTGGGAAGTGCCACTGGCGAGGTTAATGCAGAAGAATGTTGTCGTCAGGGACTGCTCAGTAGACTTAACAACTATCGAAAGGGAAATTAGCTCTGCGTACATATTCTTTGGAGAATCATGCATTCCTGGAAACTGGGCCCCAGATACCCAAACTGATGGCGAATACAGTACATAAAAATACTACAATTTTACCGTAAAATTGATGATAATCAGGATAACATAGAACCCACGGTTTTGTAAACTTTAGAGCAGAGATATTCCAAGCTTTGTGCACTATGTCATAATCCTCAACAATGCAAAGAGGATGACCAGTTCTCTGGATTCCGGGGTAGTTTAAGATGTTTAACTGAAAATGGAGGTGATATTGCATGGACTAAGCTCGATACGGTATAAACTGTATACTATAACTTTTAAACCGCATTCGTCCAATGAACAAAACCAATAATTGTTTCATTTTCGTCACAGGTTTACCGATTCTTCAGTGACCAAACACCATTATCCCAAAATGGAGCGACTGCAAGCCCACAAACAAGTCGCAGAAATAACGGAAACAACGACTCCGGCCGATTCAGTCTTAGTGCCTCAGAATATTCCTTCTTCTGTCCAGATGGCACCAGTAGACCCATCAATACAAACAACCCTTGTACCTGGGCAGGTCGACCATGGCGTAGTTTCCTAGTTACAAACCGTTTATCGGCAACTGCCACTATTGCTGACGTCCAACAGCAAATTACATTGCTAAGAAGTATCGGTTCCAGCATTCTCTCGGGAATAAATCCCCCTCCTGCTATAAGCTGGCTTGGTGACATTCTTGAGTTCGCTTCGGATGAGGTAGAATTCCATGTGCCGACCACCGTTGCCGCTACTGTGACCCCACTTGCTTATTTAGATCGAGGTGAGAATCGCCACGTATATACTACATATTTAACTGGTGTAATTTCATGAAACTAAAATGCTGAGAAACTTTCTCTTAGGCAACTATACAATGACTATTGAGAAACCATCATGTCCTAGCCGCAGAACTGTCCGGATTTGTGTCAGGAATGAAATCGAAAAGTTGAAATGTAGAGGGCTTCTTATGGCTTCTTACGGCAGACGAATAACTCCATACTTTGAATGTGTACAAGGCGAAGGTAAAGAAGACTGTATGCGAAAAATTACAACTGGCCAGGCCGATGTTTTGAGCGTGGATGCTCGGGAAGCCTACGTGGGATCCAAGTAAGAGCCCAAAATTTAAACGCAACTCTTATTTCAGAGCCATGTGAATTTGATTTGAAAATTACTTTTGTGTTGCAGACGACTAAGGTTGACCCCAGTCTTATCAGAAGCTGAAAGATTTGGTGATGATGAAACGGACGCAAGTAGATATGCGGTTGCAGTGGTCAGGGCAGATGCTGGTGTTCAAAGCATTGTTGACTTACGCGGGAAACGGAGTTGTCATGGATCCGTTAGTAGTCTAACAGGTTGGAACATTCCCTTGATTGTATTGAGGGATTCGGGACTTGTATTCCCTGGAAACTGTCAATTTGGTAGAGCGCTAGCAGGATTTTTTTCGGGAGGAAGCTGTGTACCTGGAGCCAGAAACCCGGACTTGAATTTGCCTGACACACTTTGCTCCCTTTGTGTAGGCAGTAATTTAGGTAACGTTTTTCTGTTGCTTTGGTTACATGTATAAACTTTCTCTCAAACCTCATGATTGCATTCGTATTTATAATAGATGCCCCTGGTCTTTCGAATGAGCAAAATTTTTGCGCTGACAATGAAGCGGAAGGTTTTTATGGTGACCTTGGAGCTTTCCGATGCTTAGCTACTTTCCAGGGGGATGTTGCGTTTATCGATCACCTTACCCCACTACTTAATACTGGTAATTAGAATTTTTATCATTCATTAGCGTAAAACGTTCAAAGATTTAAATTTACCTCATAACTTTTTCAGATGGATATGCAAATGCTACATGGGCCACTGGTCTCGCATCTGCCAATTTCCGGTTAGTATGCCCATTTGGTCCTACTCGTGCCTTGACAGAGTTTCGTCAGTGTCACTGGGGTCGTATTCCCACAGACAAAGTTATCACGACAGAAGATAAGGATTTTGTAGAGAGAGAAGACTTACGACTAACCTTGATGAAAGCTTCTCAAACGTTCCATACGGAACAAGTTCTTCTACGATTATTTGGACCATATTATGGAATCCCCAACTTAATTTTCAAGGTAAGATCAGAAGAATGGCCACTTTCACAATTTCATGTGTGGCATAGGGCATAGTTTGATATCTTGTTTATTTTCACCTACAGGACACATCCATCGGTTTGGTATCACTGAACGAAGATGGCTCGGAATCACGACGAATTGACCAGTACGGTCGCTACGTAAACTCCAACAAAGACATTGTATATGACAAGCAATATGCTAACAGAATTATCAGAGACATTGATGACTGTAATGGAGTTACATCCGTGTCAATTACCAGAAGTCTCATGTTTGGCTACTTTGTGATAATGGCAGCGTTTATGTCATTCATTCTGTAAAATGGCGACAGGAAAACTCTCACGAACTGAAACTAGAAACTTATAAACTCTGCTAACATCTTAAATGCTGCTGTGTATTAACTTTTCCATTCTACATATCTTCATATGGCAGAGGTTTTACAATCATATATTTTTATTTCATTGTTGAGGACTTCATTTCTTACTTGGTAGTGCGTAATATGGAAGTGAGATCAGTCCTGTTATCAGTATTACAGCTAAAAACTTCTATTGTTTAACTGAGTAGTATCTCTTAAAATCAGTTCAACTTTACAAATCTTGTACTCATATGTGAATTTTGTTTCTATTTTATTTACACTTCGTACTGGTTTAATCTGTTCTTATATTTTAAGATTTTCTGCTCATTTGTAACTGAAACAACAATATTTTTCAAATCAATGCAAAACAAACAAACTTTTTCTTTGTGAAAAATGCTTTACATTATGATATAGCGTTAGACTATAATTGCTTGTTGCATGATCCTTTATGTCCCTCACTCGTTATGTCTCCTCAAGAAATCAAACATAAATTGCCAAATGTATAAACATGCGTCAGGGAGTTGTGTAACGTACTACCTGTATGTATTGTAAGTCGATGTATATTGATTGTTATAAAGTTTGAAAGAGCTAATAAAATTTATCAAATGTGATTCAGTAAATCATCATTTATCATTCAGTCATTTTCTCTCTAAACGTAGTCATGGTATAATAATTTGTTTTCTTTAGGCGGCTGATTGCAACGTTATTAGTATATTAGTATGTAGTGATTTGATTAGTGTGCATTCTATGGATTGGATACTGATGACCAAAAAATGTATTCCACAAGGTTTAAGTAATTGTAGCTTCTATGACATCGGGCCAGTCTCTAGTTCCATGCCATTCTCCATGTTAAAAACAAATAATAACTTACCTATATACCTTTCCCTCTTCTGAAGGAACAGTCTTTACCCAACTTTGCTCATACATCAAAAGAAAATGTCGGAAAGATCAAAGTTTTTGAGACGTATTGTTGAAAAAATTATTTTATTACCGCGTTCATTTCATACATAATTGCTACGTGCAAGTCTTGACAAAAAACAAACTCAGACAATTAACAACAGTTTATCTAAAACTTAAAAACTCATTAGTTTACATTGTCGTTAGAACATAGTGTGTATTTGGTCATCTCGTATTAACAAAACTATTGTACACACAACTGCTATTATTAACGCGTGAGTTGTGTCATTCGTCACTGCTTTTTCACAGCTAAGATTCGTTAACCTTGTGGGGCAGGCTTTTCAATTAAACTAGTGAACACTTAAGTCTAAAACCGGTACAACTAGCTTTACACAGTAATACTATCGCGGAATAAATGAATCATTTCCATCCATTATCTACTTAAATTTGTGAGCCAGTGTGCATTTCTTGTTATTAGCTGCTTTGAAAAGAAAAATAGCAACTTTAATATCTACATATCCTACGTGATATATTATGAACAGCTAATAAATAATCTGACGTGTGCATTATGATTTACAGAATTTTGATCAACCACATACTTCAAGGAATTCATTGAATTAACTATTTAGTTGGCATTGAATAAAGCTTATAGTTACAATGATGTCGTTGGTTTTGTTCAAGCTGGGAAACCTATAAATGTACCGAACAAAAACAGGGTTTTATACAGTGAAGGATTGTCTTGGGGCAATTCTGAGAGGCAGTGTTAATTGCTCGCTCATCTTACAATTTCAATTTCAACAAATAGCACTTGGCAGGGCACAGTAATCCTTATGCCGCCTATGAAACCAATGCGCCTGCATGTCAACGAAGTAATACCTTGTTAGACACCGACATAAAACGTCTATACCCTATTTGTCCTTTTAAAACTTTCATAAACACAGCCAATTCAAAGTAAATCATCAAAAATAGCATTATATAACTGTACAAATAAACTAAAAATACGAATAATTCTACACGAAAGAGAATCAATGATTTCTCAAAGTATAAGATCAAGAAGTGTAATAAATGCTTATAATCCTAATCACTACATTAATCGTCTGTTAGAAAATACGACTTGTCTTCTTAAACTTTTGAGAATGGAAAATATACATTTGTATAAAGGTCAGAACAGAGTGGAATGTCTAATATTACATTTTGAAAATGAAAATGAACTTGATAGTTGCAATCATAAATGTAGCCGATTTTGGCATCTCAAAAAATCTTCATGGTACGTATAGTAGCATATAATAAATTCAATTGATACAACTAAGAATAATTTTCTATTCAATAATCTTCACTGGGCAAGTTAACGTTTGTACGGCATCTTGTACACATTTCATTTGTAATCATAGTAGGCTGCCTTGTACACACATATAGCAAATACGACAGCAATTATTTGCATAAGGGCCACAACTACTCCTGCAACTATCGCCATGTTGAAATTATCCATTAACGCAGTTATCAGCGAATCGAAACAACCCTGAAAGAAATCAAAACAAGTATGAAGTAAGTTGTACCGTAAAATCATGGAATATACAAAATGTCAACCAACACAAGGCTGAAAGGTTGAGCATTACCTGTTGAAAATTAGAATTAGCTTTTGTTGGGTTAGTGATGCAGTCGGGCTCAACCGGCTTGAAGTTAAGCGGATTTCCTTCCAATTTGCAACAAGCCACTGGAATAACTTGTCCAGCTGTCTTGTTATTCTGGAATTGCTGAGCTGTGTTGAAATCACTGAAGTTGTTCACTCCACAGCATTTGCCCTATGGATAAAGGGAAAGAAGACATGAAATGTTAACGAAACATCATTTATGCAAAGATATAAATGCTCTGGAGATCTTACTTGAGCCATTGCTATATCCATTGTTACAGTGAAAACATTGGCCTTTTCCCGGGTGGTATAGAACCGTTGAATACTGTCCACGAGGATTCCTCTACTTTCCAGCTCGACCTACAATTCGTAATTGATTCCACTATAGTACAATTTATGACTAAATGACGACAATGTTTATTTTCATATGTATTATACCTCTGTGCGATGTACTGCCACCAAGATGACTAGAACAGCTTCCAAGATGAAGATCAAACTCAGGAAGAAAGCGTACTACAACAGTACAATATAGAGACAGATAATCAGATTTTCAGAAAGTTAAATTTGATTACAGTACACTTACAGCCCCGAGAAGGATCCGGGACTCCTTGATTGTTCCACAATACCCCAGGAAACTTATTAAGAAGATGAACGCTCCAAGTGCTATGAGGACATAGCCAAGTTGTTCGATCACGGTTGCAGAACCATATTCCTTATGAGCAAAAGCATTGAATGAACATCTAAATTGTCAACTTTCAAATTCAAAGAACACAACAGTATCAAACTATTCTTACCCGTATGGTGTCATGTTCAGCGAATTTCAACAAGGTTACGATTGATGAATAATCTGCGGCTAGCCAAATGCCAAAACCAAGCAGGGCTATACCAGCAATCTGTACAGAAAAGAAAGCATATCGTTGATTACTTTAATAATTCTTCATCTATATGTGTATACTAGGTAAACTTCTCAATAGGTACTTCTCGGTCAACTAAAAACCCTCTTTTTCATAATTTCTATTAGGTACATGTTCGAATTATAACCAGCCAAGCTTGATTCAGAAATGAAACATGTAATTCTGAGTTGCTACCCATGCGCCCATATTTGTTTATGTTTTCGCGTGTCACTTTGCGGAGAAAGGAAAGAGAAAAATGTATTTAGCTTGTGCCAATATTTCTCAAGAAAACACGAGTTGTGCGTGAGAAAGAACGACATAATCAAAAAACTAACAGCATGCATACAGCATAAAACGATTTTCCCTTTTAACTTATCCTCTTGAGCTGTGGGAATGCAAATATGGTGCACCAAATCTGGCTAAAACTTCCAAGCTAAACGTATCCACCCTAATAAGCTACGCACTATTTCTCCTAATTTTACTCATACATTGTAGCTTCATCTATTATTCACGCAGTCCGCGTTTCTCTATTCTGGATGTGTAATAATAATAGCATATATCAGGTTTTGTTTTTACAAAACCCTATCATACAAAACTGGAAAAAGAATTGACCGACAAACTTTCGCATGATTTGAGGTGAACGCCCTTTCCCTTCCTGTCCGTAGTACTATGCTAGAAGTCGTTATTTTTCTTGGTCAAGTCGTTATCGGTTCACCCTGAGACGAATACGCACAACGCACATTGATATATGTCGGATTTACATGTTATTCCTACAACCAGCATGTTAAATATCACATTTCGTACTTACCACAAAAACGAAGTTGAAAAGGCAGAGGCAATATTTAACCAGCGACGTACCCAAATCCATTTTGAAAGATTTCTCAAACTAGTCACTGCTTATTGAATATAATAACTGTTTTTGGTAATTTTTGGAACACACGATTGTACTGAATCTGTACTCTTCTTCAGCTGCATTCACTAGCGTCGTGTCATTGGTCACATGAGTTGATTCTGAAATTTTCAAAGAACAAAAATATTACAATACGATGTTTGCCCAATCAAATAATAATAACCTAATTATGTATCATTTTCAGCAAAGTATAATCTACCAAGTGACAGTCTTTCGTACCCTGTCTCTAGTCTATCTATCGAGTTAGCATATGTATATGATTCTATTATTTAATATTTTAATAGTTTCGTGGAAATTAGCATGCAGTTGACCATGTAGAGTAATTTATCTACAAAAAAATGCCGCTAGAGAGAATGCAGTTTTGATTGCATGAAATTAAATCATTTTGCCTAGAGGACAAGAGATCACGTCTTTCGCAGTCACTTTCGAAACAGCCTCTCCTATATGCATGTAATGTCTTACTACAACGATTTATCACCTTAAGATGCACCTCAGCATACATGACCCAAAAATTGCATCTTTAAGCGCAAAACTATAATCCGTCTGCAGTGCATGCCGCAATGATACGCTCTCCTATCTATTTTCATCTCATTGTTCGCTTACTCGTTTAATTGAACTGGATGCAACTGGTTGTGCAAAAGGTTAATGCATATTATGCTTGTGGACTGTTGACAACTACGTACATTTTGTAAATTCACAATTGCGAAAGCAGTTCAATTTAAAAGTCATAATGAAACAACAACAATGATAAGGCTCCATTGCAGACATTTTTTGTGACACAACACACCAAATGCCTTAAATACATCGAAGTTCACAGTTTGGAACTCATTCCCTCACAGTTAAAATAAAACATATAATGCAATCATACAACATATCGAGCAAACTTTTATTACCTGTTCGAAGATGAAAACAAAAGTCAATCACACTTTGAAGCACTATGATCGTATTTTTATGGAATTTTAATGCTGATAGGAAGCTTTAATATTTTTACTATGTTTGTACTCAGAAGCAAATTTTCACATTGATTTACGCACAACGCGTGTTCACACACAAACAAGCATGATGTGTGTAACAGTTTGGTAGCCAAAACACCTCCATGACGGGGTAGGTCTTTCGGGAAAGTGTTTGTTCAACGAACCGGCTGGGTTTCCTCCTATCAGCTCATGGCCCAGTGACAGACTGGCAACTAGCTATGCATATTCTTGAGAAAAGCTTTAGCTTTCTTTGTGCTCATCGTCTATATTACACTGCACATTTACATTAACATGTCGTGAGGTCGGGTGATGATACTAAAAATGCTTTCGCTTTTGCCACGGTATACCGGGATTACCTTTCCCTTTTGAAGGCTCACGCACAACAGGCATTCTATTAAATGTTAATGTTGTTTATACAAAGAAGGAAGCAGATCAAAATAGGTAAAATGTGGTCGGTAAATGAAACTCGGGGTAAACTTAATATAAATAGTTGATAATGCTGAAATTGCAAAAAAGACTACAAAAATTTGTAGTAGTAAAATGGGCTTTAATGTTTTCATTTTTTATACAGAAGCCAATAATGATATTGCATGTAGTGATAATCATTATTGATGATCTTATGGAAGCACCAAAGTAATCATTCAAAAAAGTTTCTAGTTTTGGGTGTACAAGTGGCTTACTTAGCCAGTCAACATAGTAAAGATAATGCAAACTCACGTGAGTGTCTCACCTCAGCCAGAATATCTCAATGCAGCTGGCTTGCTGTTTTACGTTTTGTTGATTCACGACGCGACACACCAGTAATAGTTGAGTTTACATGCGTGCAAATAAACAACGGGTGGGCGGATATTAAATTACTTGGTGGTTTTTCTGTTCCATAATAGTAACAGCTTGCAATCGAAATAATGGGGAAACAACTGGTTTGCTTGTTTCTTTTCTTAGGATCTGTCTAAAAGTAAGGATGATAATGATGCGTCATGTGCACAATAGAACAGGTAGTAAAACCTTTCTAATCATGAGTGTGAGTATGAAAAGTTTTTAAGTTTTGCCAAAATCAGCATTAAATTATTGACACAATACTAAACTTCTTCAGTGAGTAAGACAAAGCTTACAGAGTTCGATGAACCTAAACCATCTATACTAACCAGCGATATGTTCATGTGCATAAAAAGCTTATCATAGTCATTTTCATCGACTCATCAAAAGCGTGTATAGAAAAAACTGTATCGGACAAAATGGATTCATTGTTTATTTATATATTCCTTTAGTTTTCGTGTGCATGCAGCTACATAATATTTATGTAGGTATAATATGATGCATACGTTTTTCCTGATGCTTTGCGAAAATATGGTTAGCACTTCAAATGTAGGCCACATAGTCTTCCAGTTAATAGTGTAAGAAAAAATGTATGGAAATGTAAAGTAACACAAACCCTTATAAATTCATCTCCAACTTGGTGACAACCGATTGTTTTTGTTTACTTAGGTATAGTACTTAAGCGCATAGTCATACACGGGTGGAGAACTTTTGAAATACTTGTCAGAGCAAGTAGTACTTTAGTGAACATGTCCGCGATACGGTGGAATAGGTAGGTTAATTGAAGAAGGCCTGTCATGAAGATTTCAGAACCAATATCATTAGTAATTCCAGCATGAAAGTATCCTGTAGTAATGGCAAGGAAATGACAAGTATTACGCAAAAAACTCATGTTTTGAACTTGTTGAAAATGGCAGGTATGAAAGTGGTAAACGTTTTAATGACGTACTACATTCGTTTGTTTGGAAAATAGGAAGTTTCAAGCGAACTCTTAGGAGAACTTTGAGGTGTTTTCTTTATACGTGACGATGATATAATTTTACAGGAAATACTAGAAAGTGCGTTAATTTTGTTTACTGTCATTGGTGAAGGTAATGTCCTTCAGTAAACTATCGTATGCTTATAAAGATGGTGAGTTTAAAAATTAACATATGGCATGATTCCTCGTAAAAATAGTAAGCGTCCACGAAAATAGATGTCAACCTGAATGGGAATTTCCTGCTAGAACTAGATTATACCAGTCACCAGGCTTTTCGGTTTCAAAACACAAACAGCGAGCTTAAGTTGACAATATCTATCATTTTTGGACATATCACATGATGATTGTATGGCATCTATTGATAGACCTCTTACTTGAATGAGGAATAACTTTTTACTTGAGAGCAAAAAAATTCGCCCATCATCCAGAGAGTCAACAATACGAGACAAAAATGGAAGTGAAAATGATTGGGGAAAAGTTTTGTCAATTTCCATTGGCTTTTTGTACTCCCAACTCCCAATGCAATAGTGATAGGGCATGAATGGATTGCTAGAAGCTCATTGGCACATGATAGAATAAGAAACAGCGATTTTATAACAGTCCCATAAGAAATGCAGAGACACGTAGTACTACATATTGGGCTTAGATGTATTTTGGAATACAAAATTTTATAGTGTTTCTGTCAATATTGCATCTTGAACGTTAGTATATTGGCGAATATTACTATTATATTATATTCAAGTGTTGTTCATTGACACGGTACTACCACTTATTGCGTTGCGTGATTGATATTCTTGCAAAAATATTATACATGAAAAGAAGTAAAAAGCAATCACGAACGAAGAGCACATGTGTATGTAGACCAGTAAAACCAACAACTACAAAGCCTTAAGAAGAGCACCGATGTTGGATACACAGTAAAACTTCCGGGTTTTCTAGTTGAACATGAGTTGAACTCTCTTTGTTTGAAAATGAATGAGCTTGACGTGGGCATGGAATTTATAACAAATATGCTTTGCGACTCTGCCAGATAAAAATTTTCGTAATTCGTAATTTTTATTATTGTAACGCATAGACGTAAACATGCAAGTTATACTGGACAAGTTTTGCTTTCTCGGTGCACCATAGCACTAGCTTACTTTTCTCACGAACATTGCCTGAAGATTTGTAGGAAAATTAGGCAAAGAGTTCAATATAAGATTAGGTATATAATATCGGTCCGGAGAGGAGAAAAAGTCAACTGAAACCATGAAAGGACGACGAAGCAATGAAGGTTACCGGGAAGACCTGAAAATTCCAACGAAATGCTTCTACGACACTCATGACTTGGAATGTCCTAACAAGTTCAATCCTCCTCTTCTCAGCACATCCACAGAATTTTGCACCGAAGCCTTAGCTAAAGGGTTCCCCATTCCAAAATGCATTCTTGCCAAACCAAAAAAACTACAAATTGAAAAAGAGCCGCCCCCACTTGCCAAGCCAGCGACCTCGAGGAACCTGCGCAATTGGCAAAAATGGTGTTACATATGGCGTCAAACGTACAACAAACTAACCGCTAAGCGGGATATTGAGGGACGGCCGCCAGTAATGAGCAGTGGAGAAGCGCACAGGATCAAAAATGAAGACAAAGAGCTTTTTGATCGCACCCTCCATGCTTATAATCTCAATGGGTTCCCAGGTAGCGGTGCGCATCATCCGATAACTTTACGGGGGAGTAAAGAAATTCAAGTTACACCGAATCGTCGTAATTCTTTAGACTTCCCGGAAATGAAAAGACACCGATACTCCAACTATGTGAGAAATGAAATCAGCGTCCCACCTAGAAAGTCCAAAGGTAACTGTGCTGTCCTTGTTCTATTCGTCATCAATACTTCAGTGTCTCACGTCACCAGTGTATGTTGTAAGGTGTTAAAGGAAAGTTTGCTCCTGCCCGCTCCCCTCCAGGCTTCAATTGGGATGAAACGTGGGTCAAGTCCAAGCATGTTGAAAAAATGAAGGACGCATTAGCTTGTGATTTCCAATTGTACGGCAAAATAGATCCAATTCCTGAAAACTTATTATTTAAGGTACAAGAGTAAAGACGCAAAGCAACGGCCGACTACGTAGCATACGCCTATGCTAAATAACACCTTTTTTTTTAACAGCCAACGTATAATCAAGGTCTTAGCGAGAGATCAGTGGAGCCCCGTTTAAGCCGCACCAAAAGTGGTAAAATTCCAATCATTCCCCAACTAGTGCTCAGCCCAGATACATTGGAGAAGGATGAAAAGAGAGATTCTGGAATCCACATAAGCCCTTCACAGTACGCTTACTTATTTTTTACAGTAAAATCTTATAATATGTTGCATATTGTTACAGGATTATTAGCAATCCATGGGAGGAAACACGCGGACCTATTCTTAAAATCCGCAGCCAATTCTCCCAACTGACAATGACTTTCTCCGGGTTAGATAATGAATTCCCTCATTTTATAGCAAACCCGGCCGTAACATTTACACCTGGGGACGGAGAAACACTTAATGACAGTGCATTCTTTTACGATGATGACCATCATTTCTCCATTACCACAAGTAGCATAATACGAATTTCAGACTGTCTTTGTGTTATTTGATGGTTTGGACAAATTTTTCCTTAATATCTTCTTAGAGAGCAAGGAAACTAAGTTGATCCGGCTGAAGAACGTAGGAACTACTGTCATTAGATACCAATGGTTCCGGAACCCACCCACATACGACGCTCAACAAATGCTACAAGACCCATCACATTACAAACATATCAAGCTCGAAACAAATGAAGAAAATGAAGATCTTGATGGTGATTCTGGACGGGATGCATATGCAACAGAATCTAATCCCATAAAACGTGTGGTTAAGAAGATTCACCCAGAGTTCCACTTCAGCTCTCTTCCAAGCGTCATTCTACCCGGGCAATCTAGCGAATTTCCAATAATTTTTAGATCAAAGTTGCCCGGGTACTTTCACGAGACACTTTATCTGCTAACTCATCCGCGTTTAGGGAGCAGCGCCGACGGCCGGCAATATGCAATTCGGCTCAGTGGTGTTTGCTGCGATATGGAGCTGACAGTAAAATGCTCATAATATGACACTTACCATAAAGACAAGCAAATAATAATTTTTTTGGATTCGTCAGGAAAAAAATAACGAACTGCATGAAATGGAAAATTTGAAGCGATACTTGAATGAAAGAAGTATGGAGGAGGAAACTATAGATTTGATAGATTCCATCCTTGACCGAGCTTTATTTGAGGCAACTACTATGGTGGAGAAGAAACCTTCCATGACAAATGGGTAAGGGTAATACTGTGTCTGTGACACAATCTATGTTTTCATTTCAGAAACAACCATCGCCAATAAACATTTCTGAATAGCCCCCCAGTAAGAAAACGAAATTGCATATTCGTATAAAATGAGTAAGTTTTTTGTTTCTGATATTTATTTTAGGCGAATTACTGCGGAGAGCTTGTTTTCCTCCCACAATCCCGAGTTCACATACCATTTCAGCACGTCTGAGTTAGCTATCGATTTAATGAGTCAAATAGTCGAAATGCTCGTGCCGAGAGATCGAGTGGCGAAACAAGCCCAGTGTGACATGTCGCTACAGGTATATTACTAAATGCTTATCAGCAACAAGCTAAGAATAACAGTTGTCTAGTTGTCAGCATGAAGTATAGACGATTCGAACTATCATCACTTAATAGGAAATCATGATTAAAAATATTTTAGTTTAACTTGCGAAATAATATATAAGATGTTGAAAAGATTTGCCGATTCTGAGGGCGTGTCTCAAATCCCTTCTGATTTCACGAGAGTGACGTTTCCGTGATCGTTTTTAATTAATTACTGAACATTGTTAAGTGACAGATCTCTCATAACGTGTTATGATTTTTCACTAAGGCGTATAGGATTTTTGCTCTGATTAAATTATGACCGCAACTGGCACAGTTTGATCTTTCTTCTGTTTTTTTGCAGTGTTTCTACAATCTGATACTGACTGCGAGAAACAAGCGTGACTTACACTGGGAACACCTACGATCAACTCAATGTGAGGAAATGTTGCAAAAATTAAACACGGAATGCATACAAATTTTAAATGAACCTAGGATGTTCGTATGGCCAACCACTGAGAGACGCAAATACACTGCGTGTTACACCAGTTTAGTTGGGACTATGGATGAAATACTACTCGGTTTCGATAGACTTTATAATGTACACAATGCGCCTGCAATTAAGTTAGTGGACCAACAAAAAGCAGTGGCGCTGGTGGAAGATATGTTACGTTTGCAACGTGAGGAAGAGGAGCTAAGGCTCCTTCAAATACTTTCTGAGGAGGACGAGTTATATGAGTCGTTTAGTGAAGATGATGATGGCGAGGGTAACAATGCAAGTCCCAGCAGCTTACCAGCTCTTATAGCAGGCAAAAGAAAAACTGAAGTTGCTATTGTCGAAGGTGACGAAGAGGAGGATGCAAGTACGGGATCGGGTGATCATCATAAGAAAACTACGGGACAAAAGTATGCTACTCGGCTTTCTATGGGTAAACGTCACCAAGATGGAATCGTTGAGGATTATAACGAAGAGAGTGGCGGGTTTGAACCTGAGTCAAACGCTAGTTACGTTGAAATGTTTAGTGTTGAAGATGGAAGTGGAGATGCACATCCTCCAGCTACGTTACCAAACTCGACTGGATCTCATAGAACCATTAATACAGTAAGAGCTTCTACGGATGCGTCACTTTACGATGAGATGCACCGAAAGGTGGAGAAAGATCGACGACAGGTGCTGAGGGAAAGCAGGGTGAAACTATTTGAAGATATTTTGTGTTCAGGCATAGAGAAAATGTTGGTCACAGTGGACACGTTTAATAATATGCTGGACTACAAAGATAGCGATGCGATTCTCGTAATTACTGACAAATGTTGAGAAATTTAAACTTTTCATTGTTTCAAATGTCTAATTTGTATTTCACATTATTTGCCTATCTATTAAGCTCTTTGATATATATTTACGTGGTATGCGCATACTTCTGAAACTATAGATTACAATTTAGCTTCATCGGCGTTAAAAATCTATCAGTCCTTCCTTCGATGGACTGGCCGTTGTTCATTCATACTTTAAATACAAATTTTCTCTAATGATGTCTTGATTTTATAACTTTGCGAGTAAAAGATAACATCAACTGAAGGGCAGGTCTTCTAAATTAGCAAATACTCGTATACTGCTACGTGTGTGTGGTATTTAAGGAATATTTGAAGATAGCTACTGATTACAATGAGTCAATGAGCATGTCATTGCTCTTTTTAATGCTAGATAATCATTGTGTTTTCCTTTTTCCATACTCTTGATGAGCTAAATTGCAGTAATAACAGTAAAACTGGGAGGAATGTTTTACTAGTTGAGCAGACGTGGTTTACGCACATCAGCAGTGGAAATCAAGTCAGAACTGGGTATTATGACCCTCGCATTATGATAATTCTGAATATTTCCCAAAACATTCATGTACGTCCAAGGAAAAAACTCTTGGTGCACAAGAATAGGTCCTATAAAAAAAGATTGGTCTCTCATCTCTTATGGGAAACAAGCTCCACAAATCAATTTACTTCTTTTTTTTTTCGAGCATGCGAGATCAGTGTCTTCTTGCTATCCTTTCCTTTCTCATGTGGTTTCATATAAAATGGTTGCTTACGTGCAATGGCATATGTGCATATAACGGCTTCTGTATGTGTCATTCATAGCGTTATGCTTACTATCATCTACATTTGATTTTGCATAGCTACTAACCTAAAACCTGACTTTTAGTTTTAAAAAATTCTCTTTTTAGCAAATCGAATTAGGTAAAAGCTACTTACATTCCAAATGCTCAACCTGATCCTGATCTCGCTTGAGAACTATATTTTGCATGCAAACACCCGTGAATGTACATGGTCATTCTATAAAGACTTAATATATTTCAGTATAACTCTACACAGACTGGGATGGGACGGTGTCAAAGATGTTGATGATGACCTTTCTATACACTCAGTGCCAAGAGTCTATTACTTAATCATTAAAAGACATCTTGCACTTTTCAAGGAGGAACTTTAAATGAGAAAAGACAGCCATGCATGTTGTGCATTTTATGACATTAGTCCAAATGTGGACTACGGTTACAGTGAACTCAATCGACAAATGAATGTTAGATAATTGTTATGCCATGTCTTGTGGCAATGTAC
>VICI01002191.1:0-17781 GCA_019593645.1 Akabosia matsudoensis | reverse complement strand
GATGCCAAAACTATATCCATGAGGTAAGGTGTCTTACCACAAAGCTGGCACAGTTCACAAATCACAACTTTTCCCGACGCTCCCTGTTTCTATTATTTCTGGTGGCCTACATAACCGCAGAACTTCAATGTAAATGAAACAACTACGTAATACATCCTCCCTATTTTTCCTGGATAATATCCATGTTTTTTTGTCTCTCACGTAGTAATAATAATAATTACTCCTTATTTGGAAAAATATAAGTTACCTATAGTTTGTATGTAACACCACAGTTTGTAAACACGTAGTAATAGTAATAACATATAATATCATACAAGTTTTATTTTCCTTGCTGTTCGTTTTTTGAGTAGATAGTTCAGCTAGGTATAAATGGGATCTCGAGAGACTCACAAGTGAAAGGTTTTTGTAAAGATAATACACTTCTGTCTGCTTACCAACTACGCAGTGAGAGCTATATATTGTGTGGCAATGGTTGGCCAAGTTTATCATCTATATCATCGCGATTTAAAGACCTACTGCACAGCATTGACATGTAGCGTTTTGTGTACCAACATATTTCCACGTGTGCAAACTACAATGACTGTTTTTCGTGTTTTTTTTCAGAATTGTTGAAGTTGTTTCCTGCTGCTTGTACTGGATATGAAGTAACTCGTTTTCTTTATGATTTGCATGAGTTGAGTTGGCATTGCTAAAAATTATGAATAGGTTTCTAAAAAGTTTCCTGATTTACTTAACTTTAGGCGAGCATACATTTTGATAATTTTTTGTGTGTCCACTTCTCGTTTGTAGACCTGGCGTTTTGTAAGTTATTTTTGTCATCATAAAGACGGGGCTGATGCATGTGAGTAAAAGTTCAAAAATTCCTAGAGTTATAAGCTTAAGAAGTACCGATGCATCAAAAAACCTAATGTATAACTTGCTCTACATGGGACATAAAGAAATAATATAGAAGGTCTCACGTGTATAACAACCCAAAAGCCACTAATCCCGTTTCTAAAGGATGACTGCATGGTTGACTGGGAATATTTACAATGAAATGATACTTTCGCTCTTCATGAGAGAACACAAGGCAATACAAAATTTATAAGGGTCTTTAAAAGAAGTGCAGAAGGAGGGTACGGTGAGCTGGTAAAGAATCGGGGAAAGATAGGCGGAAGAAGGTGGAACAAGTGGGTCAACAACTCCAAAATGGGAATTAACTGTCGTGGCTCGTTACCAAGGTATGCTGGTGGTTTGTTCTACAGTCCGTGTTACAGGC
This sequence comes from Akabosia matsudoensis, assembly GCA_019593645.1. Taxonomy (NCBI): domain Eukaryota; kingdom Metazoa; phylum Arthropoda; class Collembola; order Entomobryomorpha; family Paronellidae; genus Akabosia; species Akabosia matsudoensis. The sequence goes on along the minus strand of VICI01002191.1, from coordinate 16,523 downwards.
TACCGTGTTTTAAGCAGGAATGAACAAACAGAAACCAGAGTAGACGAGCTACTTATATGCAATGCATGTTCAAAAGTACCAAATTAATCACAATAAGTAATAAATATATGCGGTACGTGTGGATTATGGATGCGAGCAAAAAGCTGTTGTAGTGCTCACAATTTTTGCCTTCGTTTTGATTTGAGTAAGCGTAAAAGACTACATACACGCCTTGTGTAAGTTTTGAATACGATAAAATACATCGCGACCCGGAATACTATTGATCAAACTGTAAGACCAAGCTAACAAATGTTAAGCAACATATACTAGCGTAGACAAACCATTTGAAATTTTATTATGATTATTTCATTATCCTGGATTGAATATACACCAAAGGTTTCCAAAAGGTTTAGAGACACATCACATTTTTTTATAATCTTAAATTTTGCGCCTACTGAATATGTAATTAGTATTGACTTTTTTTTACATGTTTTTTAGAGTATATGCATATCCACTTGAGAATCCTAGAAATTTAGCCACTTTGAATCTATTTACTGTCGTTTTTTACAAACCATGAACGTTTTCCGTTCACTTTACTTTTACGTCTTCATCGCCTTCCTCATGCATGCATAATTACCTGTTAACCTAACATCAACAAAACACAATTGAACACTGAAGAGGACATTAGAGGAGATTACGGAGGCAGGAGAAGATGTGGAGCAGTACTTTTATATTTGTTCATCCACGTGTGTGGAATGTTTTACTGAGTAAAGCGTCTTAGTCTCTTTTCCTTGCTAACGAACCCCAGTAAAAAGAATACGAAATGTATTTTTGTCAATACAAACTAGAACGACAGACCATGTATATCAGTACTTTCTCCTCTTAAAATCCCCAACATTTCTCTTGAACAAGCTGGGCGGATCAATTCCGCTTTCTGATTTTCCCAACTTATTTTACTTTCTCCGGCTCACTAATGCAAATTGGAAGGATGTGTAACACCAGCAACCATGACTCAGACAGTGGAAATGCTGTCTATAAAATACAAAAACCACTGAAATCGCTTGACTGTAAATGAGCAAACGGACGACCACGTACAGTGAAGTGGACTAGTGCAGCATAATGGTGGCATGGAAAGCTGTGTGGGCTTACAAAGCATAACCTAGCATTTACCTTCTCTATAACTTTTGTCAGCCAGGTTATTTTCCCTTTTGATAAACATTAAATCACTATAGTTCTTACCATAACTTTTATAAACAATATATTTATTTATACCTGTGCGAACCCATCTGATGATGTATGTACGAGCAATGATGAATATTGCTAGAAATGTCGAAGCATCTTAGAAGAAAGGGGAAACATCACGAAAAACGGTGTAACCGAGCGTGTTTCAGCAATCAAAAAATTAGAATATGAAGCGGAAATTACATGTCTTCAAAATGAACAAGTGCCATTGATTGGTAAGTGACGGAGCAAATGAATTAATGTTACATATATTCCGCCCATTGAGCGTTCAAGTATATTACCCCCACTAGAGCATAACAATACCTTCGGCATGATTGCTTTCGTAAAATGGGAATATTATGCGATAATAATAACACGTAGCTGTGGGAAAAGGAAATAATGCAGTAAATTGATGAAACTAGTCGGTTCTATTTTGAAAATTACTTTTTCCCACAGTTTTGTCAGTTTGATTAAATAAAACAGATGAAAGGCAATAAACAAGATAAGTATACGTTATTACTTTTAATTTAAACGTGCAGCTTCTTTTTGTGAATACATGCAATATGCATATCATCGAAAATGTGCTCAATGGTTTCAAGTATTTCGGGCGAAATTTTGAAGAGAAAAACTGAAGGTAATTGCAATAAGTATGCGCCATCAAGCTACTTGTACTGGCATGAAAATTGGCTAATGGATTGTCATTAACCGCACTCCTTGTAGTCAAACACATTAGCTTTTACAAAGATCAACATTATATACAGCTATGAAACTTGACAAACTCTGTTGGAGCTCATGATTAAGAGCTCTCTAAATAATTTATTTTCACCCCGAAACATGAACACAAACTACGTTATACAGGATGGTGTATGACATGGTGTAATAAAACTGCATGAAATATACTTTAGTCACGAATAAAATCAATAATCGCAAATGATACAACACCTTTCTATGATAAAAATTTCCATAGGTGTATGAAAATAGAACAGACATGTCTTCAAATACAACATTATCCAGGTGCGAGCATGAATTGTAGTATTTTGTATCGTGTACATATTTACAATAAGCCATGTCTAGTTAGCTAAGTGCAGGGGCTCTGCTCAGCCTATTTAAAACCTGGCTTCTCCTAAGTCCCGGTATTGATTACTCTGCGTTCTGTTGTTGTAGCCTTGTACCCCTTGTTTGTACGTGTAGAACAACTCTGTATGATTTTTTTCGTAAAATTTATGTGTCGCAACTTTTAATGCGTACGGCTAAGGATAACCTGCCCTGCTAGACGATATAGAACATATATAGACCTATAGGTACGTCCTGATGTCACTCCTTCAATATTGTAAAGGTTACCGAAGTAAAGGCAAGTTTCGTCATTTTGCCTTCTGAAAGTAAACTAGATCGTGTGTGATGGTCATTTACTTCCTTGCAAAGCTTGCATATCACCTTTTTGATGTCCGAGTCGTTAGGAAAAATCATTTTGTGATACGGTGCATGGTTAAATAGAAAGTACGTTTTTTCTCAATCGAGCTTTGATTGTACCCATATCTACAATGTTTAGGATTAGTATACACTTCATTGTCCATCATATCATGATTGATATCTTTTATGAAAATTTGAATATTCCAGAACCATGAATTGGGTTTGATAGGCATATGTCATGCTCTTATGAAAGTGGTGCGAGGGTAGGACGATGAACGGACGTACGCAAGGCTAGGAATGCTACATTTTGAAGGAAAAAAATATGTTTGTAAAGAATGGGGTTGCTATTTTGCACATAGTTGCAAGGTTACCACAAAAAGTACTGAGTACACAACTTTGGTATTTCTGTAAACGAACTAAGAAAATATTAGACAGCTATGCATTTTTTGTAGCGCCCACTCAACGAACACACACAACAATCACTAATGATTGATTGCGAAAGCAAACCCTGAAATATATAAGCGTGAGCACTGGTATGCGCCAAAGTAATCAGTCATCTGTGGGATATCAGCGAAGTAATGGCTGTTTGTATACGTGAATAGCTAACTGGCTAAGTAAACCTAACTTTGAAGTAGCAAAAATAATACCGCTGGGAAAACGTACGGGTTTTTATGGGCAACGAAAAGACAACAAACTGAAGCAGCTGGAAATAATTCCAAGAAGCGGCAACGTATAGACGGTAGATACATTTTGCACGAAGGCAATTATACTCTGCCTGTTTGCTTTTTGGACTGGGCCATAATATTTTAGGCCAAAAAATGATGGGACACATCAGTGTATTTTGCTAAGAGTGTAAAAATACCATTTGCAATTCCACAGAAAAAATTGTGAGAGGAGAAAAACAGCGTACAAACAGCATGATATATTATTACACTTCCAGTTTTGTAAGTATGTGATTACAGCCATGCTGTGAAAATCTAATAATTTCATTTCATGAAAAGCAATGCGATGTGCGGTTCTGATGATAACAAGTCTATTTTCTCCATGTACACTTTGAAAAATAGAGCATATGGATGGTTTTGTTAGAGTAGCGGTGTGAAAATGTTTTATAGCTACAACACAAAAAGACCAAACTTTCTCTCACGGTTGATGTTGTGGCTGCATTAGCATCTGTTTTTATGACCACTTGTACTTTTTAGTCATAATCAAAGCCGCTATAAAAATAGTCAATAATAATAGCTCACAATGCAGACGAATAAAAAAACACACATTCAACATTTGCATAATACACGCTGGTACTACTATGTCAACATAAGGGTTTGCTAATGGTCGTCATTCACATAGTCGGTACATTTTAGGTCAAGAGGCCATTATTACTGGAGCGCATAAGGCCAATGGAGGAATCACTTTCGGAATTGCCAATAAATAATGAAGCCACATGAATCATCTACATAAATTCCACCTCTTAGCTTGTCTTAAAATATGAGAAAAATCCATTGGAAAAAAATGAATAATGTTCCGAATCTGCATGCGAATAGGCAAGAGTATTCGCCTTTTGCCTATTCGCATGCAGATTCGGAACATTATTCCTTATGTCTTATATGGTAAGCTATTCGAAAAGAGAAAACACTTACTTCTATCTTCAAAACATCAATGATCACGTCCAGTGATGGCACAAAGAACTCGTCGCAAACGATGGCAAGTGCAACGAACATGTACATAACGCCCATTATGTAAAATACAACAGCGCCCTGTCGTCTCTGCTCGAGAGTAAATAAATCCGGTGGAAATAGCTTGCCATCTTCCTCTACTGGTATCTCTGTGCCTGTCCCTGTGGGCGTTGTTTCCGAGCCTAGAGCTGCACTTGAAGGGGAGTCACTCCCAGGGGAACTTCCACCAGATAATGTACTCGGGCCCCTTGGGCTAGTTCCGCTGACGTCCACATGGGGCTGGTCAATTTCCAAGGGCTCATCATTCCCTTGGCGAGCAAAATACACTGGAAGTTCTACATCTTTGAGTGCAGCTGCTTCTGGATGGGAGTAATAGGTCTGTTGTGGCAGGTCTTTATTACTGTCATCGTTTTGTTTCTGCTGCGCCTGGCTATGCACTTTGAAAATGTTTGCGTTCTTGTAATTATAATAACTAGCACTATTTCCACTACTACTACTAAAACCACTATTGTTAGCATCGTCACTACTTCCGCTACTATTATTTTTGCTGTCATAATTATTATTATTGTTATTACTATTGTAATTGTAATTATTGTGACTTTTCCTCTTGTACGCTGCTGCACCACGTTGTTGAAACTGCTGCTGTTGAGCAGCGTAAGAGTGTCCAAGCAACGCGTCGACTTCAAAATTCGTCCTGTCTTCATCGTCATTTTCAGCGTCCACCCCAACAGCCTCCCTTTCACCGCTTGCCCTTGTATAGTACTCTTGAATTGGCCCTGCAGAGTTCTTTGCAACTTTTTTGTGTCGATGCATTACAACTGGTGGTCCTACTCCACCCCCACCCCGATCACCATAATAAAGGTGATCTGCAGGATGCCTCATGCGTACCACCTCAGAAGAGGATTCTTGAGCGAGATGTGAGAAGACCATGATAACAACAATAAAAAGGAACGAAGACGGGAAAGCCTCCGAAATTCGGAGCATCTTCTTTCTCCTCGTTGCGAGTGTGGTAAAAGATGCGGTGGTAAGGGATGTGGAAGCCTCTGAATTCTCTTGGGCTATATGACACCGCCGATGAGGAATCCGCTCTTTGTAGTGATCGCACCCATTTTCTGCCTCTGTCGTACTTGACATAGGATTACTCCTACAACAGTTTCTACTTCTGCTACGATAAGTTGCTGTGCCTGCAGCAACGCGTTCACTATCTCCAACCATCCCCAGTTGTTTATTGCTTATTGCTTGTAAAAGCACCATGTTGAGTCTTACGGACGTAACTGCTGTACGTCAGCAGTTGATAAGTAATTCCAGCTTTTTGCGAGAGCCTCGTATCTTAAAACATAATACGTACGAAACCGTTACTTTTTTCTAGTCATGTCAAGAACCCACTCGTTTTCAGGATTTTTGCAACTTTCTTTCCGGCTTTCACCGCAAACATTCACCTTGTATGGGCATTTTGTTTTTCAAAATTTCAGTTTCTCAATAGTTTTTTTTGAAAGAACGAGTCCGAAAAACATATAGTGCTTTCTCTTTTAAGATTTATACTGTTTGTCTTTTCTTTTCATGAGAGGAACAAGTACACGCGTCGTTATACATTTTTCATTAGGGAAAACCAAAAAGTAAAGGATTTTCCACTCTTTACTATCACGTCAGAAGCTTGGCCTACTTTATTGGTTAAAAGGGGAGAAAGCCGTCAAGAGTTCATCACAGTTACATGAGGATCCTCGTCAACACAAAAATACTTCTCTCAATGGGAATTTTTGTGTAATGGTACAGGTCGTTAGGCTCAGAGTATCAAATTTGCAGGAGTGCGCAAGGATTTTTTTTCTTCACAAAGTGATAGCCACGTCTTCATTTCCTATTTTTCTGAGCAAGTCTGTAATGATGATAATCTACTTTCATTGCAAGATTAAAAAAAGGTGGAAGACCTTTTAATCATAATAATAAAAAAACAGTACTCAGGGAGCAATATGGGAATACTAAACTCAATTGGTTTATTCCTTTTAATACAGTACTAATGTAGAGTAATGTTTTGCACGCTGGTTGTGTGTATGATGTATAAAAAAACAACCTCTAAAGGGAATCCATGTAACGATGATATTTTACTTTGGTTGTAAGTAGACCTCTGACACTTGCTTGTTCGAAGAATGCACGTTGCAAGAGGACTTTTGCTTCTGAGAAATGGAAAGTTGATACAGACACATTATCCTTGCTGTTTTTTGCGAGGTTTATACTGCAGATGAGATATATATATATATTTTTGCTCTCTCTTTCGGCTCTAGTTCACATTAAAAAGTGTTTCAAATTCCGAGATGCGCACAAAAAGTAGAGAAGGTTGGCTTGATTAAAAAACCTGATACACACATCTTTTTCTTCTATTATTATTTGTGTATTAGGTTGTAGGTTATTTTCTGTAAAAAGATATTTATCCTTCGGGGGGGCATTTGATGACGTCATTGATTCTACCATATTTAGTGTGCCAAGAGCACTACACTATGGGTGGCAAGTGGTAGAAGATAGGAAAAATATAGGACTTGAGTAAACTTTTACATCAGTCAGGGAAAAAAGTTATGGAGTATGGACTGGGTGTACTAAGGGAAAATATGGAATGAGAAGGATGACGTTGGCGATATGGAATGGAAAAATTGTATACGAGAGCATCAACTTGGGTTTCTAATTGAAATTGAAAACAAGGAAAAAGTAGGCTGTTAAAAATTTAAATGGGAGGAAGTGGCTTTTCTATTAAAGCAGCAGGCTTAACTTGTTTTCTCTCACTCGGGTAAGTCCTTTCTTCCACTTTCTCTGCGTCTCGGGTCAATATGAGAAACGTTTTAGGCTGCTGGTTTATCTGTTTCCTAGTACAGCTCCCTGACATTAATTATTCTGAGATGTTTTGTTTTCTTGCAGTTCACACGGTCACATTTTTCACCGTAAATGTAGCCCATAAATATCTTTGCTCCGGTTCATACATACTCTACTCATCCAGCAATATACTTTTGAAATGAAACGACACGAGGACTTAACTACTCAATCAATGTTCACAAACAACTTCACTCGCTTTTAAGGGAAAGGAAGGGAAAATATAATCAGTTTCAAGACGAACCATCTAGGAAAAAAAAGGTTTTATTTACAAAAGGTTTTTTAAAAACTTTCACAAGCGCCTGTTCCTAAATATGAAACAAATGGTATGATGAAACATAACAAAAAAATGGATAAACAGGGAGTAAACTTTTTTTACAATGGGTTTAGAAGATGGAGGTGGTAAAAGAAAAGGAAATTGTTTTTCACACAGATGAAACCGTGTTTCATAGCGTAGTTGCGGACACACAAGCACACAACGTATCACAAAAAAGTGTCTTGACTGAAGCGTTTTTCTTTAGTGGTGATAAGAAGAAACTAAGCGGATATCGCTTGTTTTTTTTGTCTTCTTCGCCTCTTCAGTGGAGAAAATTCCTTTGTCGTTGTTGCGGGTGTTCTGCTTCCCAACTAAAGACACAGCACACTCTTTCTCTCTCTCTCTCTCGTTACAATCCACACTAGTGAACGTTCAAGCCTACAAGAGTGTGGGATTGCAGGTGTGTTATTCGCGAGAGAAACAAGTTATCGCAACCTTCTGTGTTGGAAGAGAAAGTGCGACTGTGTTTGGCAGAGAAGACCCCGGCCCGTTTCCATGCAACTGGGATATTACGTTTTCCGTTGTACAAAATGCTGAGCAAGGCAACGAGTGCTGGAATAAGAGAAGAAACTTTATCATCGTCATCGTCCTACTCCCCGTCATTGCCATCATCGCCAATCGCTGGCATATATATTTTTTTCACCAGGCATGGAAGCAAGAAGTACCAGTGGTAGTGCTGGCGTTAGCTCTGGAAGTTTTGACATACATTTGTACATTGGCCCAACCACATGCCCTGGCAAGCAACCTCGGAGAAAATGGCAAAGATATAAAAGAAAAGGGTGCTTTGCTAGGCCATGCATGTCATAAAAAAGCTTTATTTTACACTTGGTTAAAGGATATTATAACAAGGAGGAAAAAAGCACCAGAGCGGTGCATAGATAGCCTTTGGACAAGTTGGGAGAAAGCTAAAGCATCAAAGCACCATCTTTGGTGGTGCCATGAAAAGGGTACAAGTGTAGCAAAGTCGGTAAAAATGTGTATAAAAAAGGAGCCGTTTTTTATTCTAGACATTAGCTTGAAGCTATATATTTTTTGTTGTATTGTTGCTTGTATGTATTGTTTAATATCTACATTATAACGGTGTATTAGTTGGGATATAGAAAACGAGCAAAATGTTGAGTGCATCTGAAGGGCTAATACAGAAAATGGCATTGGAAGATGCAATCGGGCTTTTCTCCCAATAGCTCATGGGCAAGAGCATTAGGAACACCTCTAAAGGCAATTGAAGAATGAAGTGTTGATGCTATCTCAAATTTGTTCTGGTTTTTTTGCAAAAGACCGTGAATACAATATAGTATTGCAGTTAAGTTATAGCTATTTAAACAGTTTTTTATAGTTCGTTGTTGGAAACATGACTAATTTCCTATGACCAATCGGGACGTAAAAAGAAATTTCGGGTTGAGGATGACGAGCAAATAAATGACTCACAAAATGAGACTAATTATACTATAATACTAACCGGAAGCTGTTGAAGGCATTGACATTTAAATAAAAAGAAAGTCTAAGAAGAAAGAAAATAAGGTCTTAGTCTTGACTGCCTTTGTCATTTTCTCTTTTATAGCTACTGCACACGGCTATTAAGTCGGAGAAACAAGTCAGGATGTCTATCCATCATTTTCTTTTATTTCATTTCATTCCTATGCAACTATAGAGCACACCCAGTGTACCCATTACTTTTGGACTTGAAATGTCACGCATATCGTATCCATATCCGCTAGTGTGCCCAATGGATAAGTGTTTGGAAATCAAAGCTAGAAACTTTCCACAATCCAATATCGACAAAATACAACTTGGAATGTAAACGTGACTCGGCAGACTATATGAAACATGCATACCGTTCCCGAAATTGGATCTTATTAGAAACTTCAAAACTTAAAATTAAAACAGTGGTGGCTTTCTAGAAGCACGTCAAGAGAATGGATGGCTTCTACAGATGTCTTTCAAGGATGTTTCGGGTTAAAAGCTTTAAAGAAATAATATCTTTTCCACGTGTGGCCACTCAATATTACTAGAGAGTTGGAGGTTTATTATTAAAACGTGTTGAGAAGTTTACAGACGAACGAGACGATTTTCGATGATTTTCAAACGAAAACGGATGGTTTCAAAGACGAATTATACAATTGAACCACACTATACATTATGTATTGGAGCACAATAAAGTTGAAAGTGCAAGTTTTGCATAGTTGCCATAGGATATCAGATGAAGAACATTTTTTATGGGAATATGGAAATGTTCATTTTGTTCAGCATGCTTCTATTTTTCTCCATATGCGTATCCTGTCGTTGGTCTTCTTTATGAGCTCTCCAAGGCATCTCCTCAAGCGATTGACTTGCTGCTTTCCAAAACGCCTCGGAGGTACTTTAACTTAATCGCGTGAGCGCATCTTTTCCAAAAACACAAGCCAATCGGCAGGAACCTGCAGAAGCCGAAACATTTGAACAAGGAATTGTGAATACATATTCTGTCAAAATGTTTGTCCTTATCAACGTGGAACACCAGAATGGTTCCAGATAATCCATCTGGACGATTATCCCCGGTCATTTTATTTTATTTTCGTTGTTGATTACGAGCGCTATGATTGCTTAAACTATGTTGAACTCGTTGCTTGAGCTGAAATTCAGCAAGATATCTAATGCTAAGACTACATAGTTTAGTTAAATCAAGCAAGTTCTCTCGTAGGAACCTGCAGGTAACCAAAGAAATTTTGCCTTATTTCCTGTCGGGCAAGGTTGTAATACAATCCCGTAGAGACTCTATATTTGCTAGTCTCGAATCCCATACTAAACATTATAGGCGTTAGATGAAGATGTGTCACATGAAACCAATCCAATTTAAATATGGGGGGGGGGGTCCCACAAGTTTTTCTGTACTAATTGGTATGGACTCCTTTCCACACAGTTCAAACAAATGTCACGCCAAGGGATTTAAGTAGTTCGTCTCCGGTATGTTAGTGCAAAATGGTGGATAGGTTTAGAGGGCGTTTCTTATTCAAAATAACTGTCACTTCCGGTTAGCTCCTTTTCTAATTAAATGTCCCCACAACGAGCCCTTTATGCTTAAAAATGGGGGGGGGGGGGTTCCACAAGTTTTTCTGTACTAATGGACTTTTGCATGTGTCAACTCAGCTTGGAATTTCCGATTAAGGTAGTTTTAGTCTTTATTTCAAAATCAACGGTTCGCGCAGGTATTTTTTTGAATACATCGAAAACAAGGAAGAAAACACTAAAATTTAAAAAAATAAAATTTTTCGTCTAGTGGTAAATTTTGGGCGAAGGTGACCATGCTAGAGATAGTTTTTCCTTTTTGAATAGCAACTCCTATTCTTTGAATAAGGAAGGAGGTTGACCGGGGCTCCCATGTGCATTGTTTCAATAGGTTTCCTTTTCCCATTGCATGGACAAATTCTTATTAAAGCTTCTTCGCACCATGGACCCATAGTTTCGACAGCAAATGGTAGAAAAATGAAGTTTTGATCGGATAGTGATTTGTACTTTCTTATTCTAGAATTCGCGGCATCGATTTTTCGCCGTATATTCGATAAAGGGACTATACCGATTTTTTTAAATGTCTTGTTGCTAATGTTAATCACCTTACACCTTATTTCAAAGGATCATGCAGATGACAGATACTAGTTCGTCATAAAAGAGACAGTAATTTTTCCGAAACTAATAATTTCGATAAAATGCTTTGACGATATTGTACTCCTACTTTTTCCGCACATTTTGATATGTTCACATGGCCTGTCTGTGGGTTATAGTACCAAGCTCATGTCCAGAATAAAAAATGTAATTTAACCATGCATGCATGCATGCATGTTTTGCATGGAACCATGGTGGCCAACTGCATTTACAGGTTGCAATTAATTGGAGCAAGCCACAAGCGCTAACGGATGCTTGAATTGTGCTCAACGTAGTATGTTTGTGTGACTAAAAGTACACGAGTTGTATCCTTTCAAAGTTGACAACTCAGCGCTAACTAATCGGCAAATCGTTATAATGTGACTTTCTTTCAAGAGTTTTATTTAAAAAAATTAACATCCGCAATGATTGCGTTGAGCGTTAAAGCGGTTTATTACGTAGTCATAGTACAGCGAAAACAAAAAAGGGTTTTGAGCTGAGGACTTTAGTATGTACTTTAGTATGTATGTATGCACTATGTGCCTTTGCCTTAAGTATAAGCATGTGCGTTTGCCATGCCTGGATTTGTTGATGATTGATGAAGGATACCTAGCGCGGTTCATTTCCCTTTTAAGCCATAGAGTTTTCCCGTTGTTTACGGGAACAAAGTAGGTTGCCCCAACGCAAGACGGCGGGCCAAGTTGAGCATCTCTTTTTTCTAAACACTGAGCAAAGCTGACTCCTATGCTTGTCCCAGCAAGTCAAGACAAAAAAAGTTATTTTTTTGTTTGCCGAATCAAAATTCTCACGAAAGCCAATGCCTTTTTCTCTGCAAATCGTTTGTTTGTATGTTGTGCGCGAGCTCGTGAGGTGTTTGTAAAGCTTACCGATTTGAAATTTTCAGGTAAATCCACGTGACAAGATTAAATAAATTAACGTTGACGTTCAGTTTAAGGTTGACAAAACAGTTGTATTTGCCACTTACGTAGTACAGGTGACGTTAGTAACTTTGTGTCACTGACAACGCGCTTTTATCGAATTGTTTAGTCGCCTGTCGGGCCAGAGTCATCTTTGTAATGTGATTGGTTGCTCGTTGGAGTGGCAATTTGTAAACTAGAACTGTTGTTAAAATTTCACGGTGTGATTCGGGAGTAGTTAAATCATGGCCAAGGCTTTGGACGGAGGATTAGAATTCCAGGATGCTCTTTTGGAACAGCGTGGAGCAATGGTAAGTTTTAATTTATGTAATTATATAGTTTAACATGCTTTAATGCAGTTAGTTACATATTTGACTCGTTGACTTGAAACTGATGGGTTTTGTTTTTATTTGTATTAGGCCAAAGGTCGCCTTAAGTTTCAGGACACCGGGATAATGTTTAAGAACAATCGTACTGGAAAGGTTGAGAATATAGCGGCTGGTGATATTGACGTAGTTACTTGGCAACGTTTCGCGGGACACTGGGGAATTAGGATATTTACCAAGACTGGAGCACTGCACAGGCTTGGAGGATTCCGGGAGAGTGAGAAGGATAAGATTGCTAAGATTTTTTCGTCGAAGTATGATAACAACATGCTGGATCGGGAGTTGTGTCTGAAAGGTTGGAACTGGGGCACAGCAAAGTTTCAAGGAACGGTTCTTAGCTTCGAAGTATCCCGGGATTTGGATTTTGAAGTTCCACTTAATTATGTGTCGCAATGTACAACTGGAAAAAATGAAGTCACTTTGGAGTTTCACCAGGTAAGTCCCGAAAGAGTCTAATCTGTGGCCATCTTTTTAAGCATGAAGGTAACCTGTTGAATTTCCTTAATAATTGTAGAACGATGATGCACCTGTCAGCTTGATGGAACTAAGGTTCCACATTCCTTCCAGTGAGATGGCCGGCGACGATCCCGTAGAAAACTTCAAGGATCAAGTAATGGGGAAAGCCAGTATTATCAGTGCGACAGGAGATGCCATTGCCATATTTCGCGAGATCCAATGTCTTACACCGAGGTAATGGACTGAATCCCAAACTAAATTTTACTTAAATTGAAAACGATAGCAAATCTAATCAACGTTAATTCATTTATTCAGAGGACGTTACGATATCAAAGTTTTTCAATCGTTTTTTCAACTTCACGGAAAGACCTTCGATTACAAAATTCCAATGTCAACTGTCCTGCGACTCTTTTTACTACCTCATTCGGATGGCAGACAAATGTTCTTCATGGTCAGTTTAGATCCACCCATCAAACAAGGACAGACCCGTTACCACTATTTGACCTTTTTATTCGGCCAAGAGGAAGAGGACATTACCATAGAATTGCCCTTTACAGAGTAAGTCGACCTATTTTATATCACGGTTAGCAAGGTATCCTGAATGTGATGCATTTACTGAATGTTTTGTCTCCATAGTGAGGAAGTAAAAAAGAAATTCGATGGAAAGTTGGAAAGGGAAATGACTGGTCCATTATATGAGGTCATAAGTAAAATTATGAAAACGTTGGTAAGCAGGAAACTCACAACGCCGGGAGGATTTAAGGGGTAACTTATTAGTTTTAATAGCTTTATTCCATCGTAAAATTCCAAGTAGCAGTGACAGCATTGGGAAATGTTTCTTGTTTTATATTTTTCAGTGCTTCTGACACCCCAGCCATTAGTTGTTCTTACAAGGCCGCCGCAGGTTACCTATATCCTTTGGAGAGAGGCTTCATTTACGTTCATAAACCCCCACTTCACATTCGGTTCGAGGAAATTGGGAGTGTCAATTTTGCAAGAAGTGGGGGCAGCACGAGATCGTTCGATTTTGAAGTGGAAACTAAAAGTGGAGTCGTTCATACGTTTAGCAGCATTGAAAAGGGAGAGTATCCCAAGTTGTTTGATTTCATTTCTGAAAAGAAACTACGCGTGAAGAACCGAGGAAAGCTGGTGAGTTGACAAGCTGTAACTGGTAACGAATGGTTACTTAGGACTCGTAGTAATATTTGATGTGGTTCCTTTGCAGGACAACCAACCCATTACCGGTGACTTTGATGACAGCGATGCGGAGGCCGAGCCTGATGCTTACCTGGCTAGAGTTAAAGCTGAAGCTGAGGAACGAAGTGATAATGAATCGTTGGATGAAGAGTCGGAGGACGAAGACTACAATCCGGATAAGGATCCCAAAAAAGCAGCAGCGGAGTAAGTGTCTCCGCTCAATCGCCGAATTTTTTTTTATCTGATATAAGTACTGATAACTATATTTGATGTCTTATAGGAGCGGAAGTGGTGGTTCCAGTGGATCAGGTTCGAGCGACGACGAAGGTACTGACCCTGATGAAATCGGAAGTGATATGGAAACATCTTCCAAGAAGAAGAAACAGCCTAGCAAGCCGAAGAAGGATAAGGATCGTGGAGATGGAAAAGTATGTGCACTGTCAAGTGTCAGTAACGTGTTTAGCAATTAGCCTTAATCTTATGAAATGTTTACAGCCCAAACGGCCATTATCCGCCTATTTCATTTGGTTCAATGCCAATCGGGAAAGTCTGAAAAAGAAGCATCCAAGTTCGGGTGTTGCTGAACTTGCGAAGAAAGCCGGTGAAGAATGGAAGAAACTAGAAGACAAATCGGTAAGATCATAAATCTGTGGGAGCGGATTTGCGTGAAAAACAGTTATAATGGCATTAAATTGACGTTGTTTACTTTGGCGTAGAAATGGGATGCTAAGGCTAAGGAAGCTAAGGAGGAATACGAAAAGGCTATGAAAGAGTACAAAGAAAATGGGGGAGGTGGGGAACCATCTCCAAAAAAATCGTCTAAAAAGTCCCCAACCAAACAAGTGTCTAAAACGTCTTCATCCAAAAAATCGCCTAAAAAGTCTTCCGGTGGAGAATCAAAAGCTGGGTCTGGTGGAGGTGGTTTCAAAAGTAAAGAATTTATCTCAGATGACAGCTCTTCCGATAACGGAGGAAGTGACAGCGATAGTAAATCTAAAAAGAAACCTAAACCTCAAAAGAAAGAGGTTCCCAAGGCGAAACCCAAAAAGGCAAGTTTCAATGTATTGAAAGCTATCAATGTCGAATAAGAGTCCACTTAATTGAAAATTAATTCCGATTATACAGAAAGAGTCCGCGTCGGAAGGTAGTGGATCTGGGTCTGAATCTGGCAGCGGGAGCGGTAGTGAGAGTGGAAGCGATTAGAACGCAACATCGGGTCCTTAAGCGGGCAACACATCCTACCCGGTACAAAATATTCTCTAATGCGAATTTGTATCATTTTTAAAAAATCGTTTAGTTTTTCAAAACTTAGAAAAATATTAGCTAAACAAGTCTTTGATTCACTGGCACCAGCGCCAGTTAAGGTTGATTATCGAAAGTTTCCTGTTGCGAATTTATTAGACCTGTATCAACAAAATGTACCTCTTTTTTAAATTAGATATTATTTTAGCTAGATTATAATTTCGCAATTTCAATAGTACCAGTGAATATTAATTCTTGAGTATGATCAGACGTAAGAATCAATTTCATCTGTAATGCACCGTAACAGTTTCAAAGAAGCCTAATGTGAGGAGATATTTGCCACAGAGCAGCAGCATACATGGGCTCCTATGAACTATGTATGAGAAAATGAAGTGAACTTTAGTTCTATACGAACAAATCTTTGTATTTCATTACTAATTGTATTCGAATTCATTTATCCTGCATGAGTTTCGTTGAACAATAAAGAGAGTGAAAGATATTGTTGTGTATTCATCCGTTATATAAAAAAACAGCGTGTTTTGACTATATCCTCTTGTCGTAGATTTGTCCCCCAGTCAAGTATTCATACTGACACCGACTTGTAACGCTCTAATGGATTATCATGAAGGTACTTTTGCAAGTATGAGCATGTCAGACGCATTTTCAGATTGTTTGCTGCTACGTGCTCAAACGCTTCCTGTACGAAAGAGAAAAATGAAATGAATTTCATAAAGTTACTAATGTAATTTTAATACATAAGACATAACGGATTAGGCCAACCAAGAATAATACATTTAAAAGTTAGCAGCCAAGCAACTTATCACCCTACCATAACAGATCATATCAGCATACCTTGGCTAGTATCTTTGCAATTCCTTTTCCTTGTAGTTCCGGTGGAACTTCCGTGTGCCACATTACCCAAACGATTTCATTGTTTAGATGCTCTTCCACATATTCCAGCTTTGCTTCGGCTGCACAGAAACAGTAGTACCATAGTCAGTTTCAGTACCGTGCAATGTATCACGTCTAAAGAATGTCAGGATTCACGATTGTACCCTTAGATCGATGTGCGTTCTTACCATTTCCTAACTTGATTACAAACTTGCGTTTACCCTTATCGTGCTCCACGATAAGATCACCAGTTGTAATAGAGCTGGACATTCTTTGGATTTTAATTCTAAAACTCGCACTGTAAGTTTGTTCTTTAGCAGATTGCGCTAATAGACTATGGATATTTTTCTCTGTATGTTGTGAT
>VICI01002190.1:0-17789 GCA_019593645.1 Akabosia matsudoensis | reverse complement strand
CAAAACCTCGCCTATTGCAACCGTTTTTTTCGCCCGCTTGTCGTTTTTACCTCTCTTGATGAGAATTCTCACTGGCGTTTGCGCGATTTTTTCAAATCTCTGTGATTCAGGCTTGGAGGCTCATGATAAAAACTCATAAAGACCCCCCAAACACGGAATTGGTCTGTTTTAGTTCTATTCGGAACCTATAAAAATCTTTAAAATGAGTAAAGAGGAAAAGTGGGATGGAAAAACTGAGAACTTATCAGTTGAATGTAGACGGTAGAGATTGTAGACGAATTTTGCTGACTGACGCGATAGAACCCTGCCGATTAGTGGAACCATTCTCCTTGTCAGGGGTAAGGAATTTGCAGCAAATCCTCGCATATATGACTTGTTTAAACCCGATGACATCTAGAACGCTAACGAGACAGGAATGATTTCGTGAACGCTCCAGATTGAACTCTAACGTTTTCTGCTGAAAATGTGAAGGAGGGAAAGGCTCGAAGCAGACAAAGTTGCATGATTTTTCCTTATCCTAAGAATTGACCTGTTTGCCGTTACAATGTAAGCTTGTTTTGTGAGTATTACTTCAACAAAACAAAATTTAAAAAACACAAACCTCGACACTTGAAAACCTCGTATTTTACAATCATTTTAGATGGAAAAAGCGGTTTGCAACAGGGGAAGTTGCACTGTATACTGACGGAACGTGCAATGAACGATGCTTAATTAAAATTTCCTCGAATTTTTAATGAATTAATCACCATTAAGTATTATAACTGTTCACAGCTGAAGAAAGTGTCGTTTGCAACGTAAGTTCTAGCTCCCTGCTTAAAAAACAAGTTGAGTATATATTACGAAGTTGTGGCCTTGAAGGCTATGTGAAGGATGAGTTTTTACATGTTTCATTTTTACATATTTCCAGTTTTCTCCGTGGAAAAATTCAAACAAGACTTTCTCCATGGATTTAATACAACCTTGTCTCCATAGCTCGTTTGAGGTCAACATCAGCTTGTGCCATCATGAATACATTCGAATGAAAATAGTAAAATGTGAATGATGTCAATAACGAAGTTATCGTTGCTTTTATACTCAATCGAATTGATCGGATGGGTTTATTGCTTTGACTCGTTAACATTGTAAGATTGATTAGGTTGTATAATTTGGACGGCGACAGTTGCGTTCAAGGTCAACTCGTTCATATTCGTCGGAGGATCAACAAAGTAGAAATTGTATAATGTTTAAGCTGGTGTGTTCAAAACAATTGCTGAAGCTATTTTTAAGTACTTCATAGCTGGAAACATTCTAGTTGACAATCTAGGATCATCCGTCTTCACATTCGGAATGAATACTTGCACATATCAGAAATGATAGTTTGCGCTAAATATGGACCTCTACTGAATGAGATTTCTCCTCTTATATTCCATTTAACGATACGTTGATTATTTTTAAATATAGTTAGAAAATGTATTGCACTCTACTTTTAGTATTTGCTGCAATATCTGCAGCTTGCACTATGTTTTCTATTTTCCACCGTGTTAGCTGAAGAAAATGTTGTTCGATGACATCAATTTGAAGATTTAGGAATCATTGGTACGACTTGAACTGCTGAATTATGGGTTCCTACTTCTACTGTTTTAATTGTTTTAATTGGATCCTTTTGGACTTCTTCTTCTTCGGAAATACATCTACTCTCTTTTTTTGATTCTGAGAATATATATATAATTTAATATCGGGCGATAGCTCCGGGTTGTTAAGTAACTTCTTGTCTTCTGTTTCTTGATTTTCGTCATTTTGAGAAGCTTTAAATTTCAGATATAAATGGAATTCACTCTCAAAGAAATTTATGCATAAGTTTCGCAGCTAAAACAGCAAGTACAGGAGCAAGTACGGCTGGAATAAATATTCGTTGTTTGGCCGTTTTGTTGTAATATTTTTTGAGCCTTCAGGTCTAAGTTAGGTTTAATTAAGTTTCTAATATCAGCACGTTTCATTCATCTTTTTTATACTTTTCACAGAATGATATGTTTCCTTTCCTTGTAGTTTTAACAACTTCTAAAACAGTTTATTTGATCAGGAGTAGCGTTTTCCAGAAGCTCGTTAAGTTTAGTTGTGTTCCGATTATTTACAAAAGTTGATAAATGATAACATATGTGAAAAATGCTTATTACGTGGAGTAAACCTGCTGTAAGGCTTTGCCATTGTTACGACTAAAAACTGATAAATAATTATCAGGAAATATATGAGATGGCACACGGCATACATCTTCACACTCGGGATGTAAAGTAAAGACTTTATATGATTTTTTTGTAGTTTCCTTTTTATAAGCATCGAATAAAAACTGTGGATACTTTTTCAATGAATCTATACCGAGTCGACTTATTTGCGATTCTAATGCGAATGACTTCGTTATTATCAGATAGATTAATAATCTGGTTCCACTCGGTCGTCATTATTAAATGATGAAGACGGGAAGTACTACGAGTGTTTATAAAACGAATTGCCCAAGGTTTCGGCCATATGCTTCAGCCATCTTCAGGGGATAACAATATGAAGACAAAAAAACGACCAATTAAAATTTTTAAACTCATGCATAAAATAATTGTTATAAACTTAATGATTCCTGTCTCCATGTCAGATTTGCTCGCATCATAGTGTGTAGATATGCTCAAGTGTTTCATTTTAGCAAGAGGGGAGCTTTGAGTCAGGCATTTCAGACTTCCGGTTAGTAGTAGTGAATCCGAGCTAATCCGACGTCCTGTGACGAAATATTCCCTCCGAGCCCAGTCCACAGCCCGTTTGTTAGGGAAATTAAAGTAGCTGCAGCCTGCCAAGCAGCTGGTGCTAACTAAAAGCGTTATCCCTCCACCGATGAGGCACGCTTTCATTAGATTGGACCTCACTGAAAATAAACAAACAAAACAAAATTAAATTGTAAGTAACCGAAAAAAGGCGTTTTAATTAAAATTTAATTAAGAAACCTTGTCTTCCTGGAGTGAGTGAGGTGACATCTGGGGTTGAACTGGTGGGCAAGTCCGGGGGACATCGGGATGGGTAGTTATTTTTGGAGACAAGTACGTTTTTGATATATTTGAGTTCGTTTTCAAGATATACAGGTTCACATACTAGTATTGCACGTTGGAATAGTGCATTTACAACTGAAATCTTGTGAGCCCGAGGATTGACGGAATACCCGTCAATACACTTATCAGTGTGGGTGGCCTTACGTTAAACTCTGAACTTTAGGTCTCTGGTTCCCGATCTTTCAATCAGTATATCTAGAAAAGGTAAAGCATTGTTATTTTCGAGTTCGAAGGTATATTTTACATTTTCATCAAAAGAGTTAAGTTGGTCAAGAATTTGATTTTTGCTACGTTCTCGAACGATCATGAAAATTTCATCCACATATTGTTTGCAAAAACGAATGGCTGGATTGTTTTTAATCAACTTCTTTTTCAACATTTCCATGAAAATATCTGCTCCAATGTTAGAAAGAGGGCATTTCATTGCCATTCCGTCTTTTTTTTGCTAGAAGGTGTTCCGGAAATGAAAAAAAGGTGCTCCTCAGACAGATTTCCATTCCTTCGATTATGTTATCTATTGACATATTTGCAGGTGGGGATTACTCCTGATCCTTTTCAAGTCGAACTCTGGTGTAGCTGAGGAGTTTTTTAATCCGAAAGTACGTAAAAAGTGATGTTGCATCATACGAAATCAGATTTTCTCTTCTTTTGATTTTCCGTCCTCTAAGGGATGCTACAAAATCGGAAGAGTTTTTAGTAGAATACATTGTATTACCAACCAACGCTTAAAGAATTGTGTGAAGATATTTGCTGAGATTTTTAGTGCAAGAATTGTAAGATGCGACTATGGGTCTCAGTGGGATGTCCTTTTTATATACTTTTGGAGCACCATAAATTACTGGAACCCTGTCTATCATGTTTCAAAGTCGTTTGGCTAGTTTCTCCTCCATGTTCCCAGATTTAGTTATATTGGCACAGAATGTTTTCACGCGTGTTCGTACTTGATTAGAAGGATTAGATATGAGTTTTTCATTAGGACCATTTGTAAGTAAATGCATCATTTTGGTTTCATATTCTTCTCTTCCCATTATTACTGTTGTATTTCCTATATCAGATTTGATAATATGAACCTGATTGTTTTTCCGAAACTTTTCCAAGATTTCTCGGTATTCATCAGTTCTTTTGTTGATTATTTTCCGATCTTTGATGTGTGTGAAAAAGCAGACGGCCACCATCCTATAAGATAGGAGATTTAGCCAGAATATGTATTTAGTCGTGGGTACAAGCCTCGCATTAGTAAAGAAGTATATAGAGTCGTCATAATTAAAAACACGTTGGCAGTATACTCCTTTCTCTTGGAGAGAAAAGATCATACCCTACTTCCTCAAACATTTGTGCAAGAAGAGTTGAGCTTGACGGGATCAGACTTCCGGACAGCCGAGTGATGGAGGAAAATTTTAGCGTAACCTTGATAACGACGACGTAACGACTGTGAGGACGATGCCCCGATTAACACAAATTTTTGCTTTCGCAACGTTTTTCCGGAGCGGTTAAATCTGTCTGGCGACCAGGTTGCTTTATCAGAAATAACATACTATGAGAAATATAAGCGGGAAAGTGCACCCGTGCTACCTGCACCAGCGTCATCGAGTCCACCTGAGGTCCCTTTTTTGACTTGAGTATAAATGAAAACAAGCTTCGAGTCGAAATAAATGACTTTGTCGAAACCAAGATTAAAAAATCATTCGAAAACTTTGGAGCTTTCATGGGGGATTTGTTGAGCACAGTTACAAGGTTTAGTATACCACTACCAATACGAGTAGTGAATGATAGGACGAAAGTTACAAATGTGGTTTTGAATGCAACGCCGCCAGAAGGGTTTCATATACAGCTGTCTCCAGGCTTTGCTTCAATGCTAGGCTTTGAAAAGAACATTTTCAACAGAGGGGAAACTACTTCCATCTCAGCATCGGACATGGACATGTTTCCGAGCATACCTGTTGATGCAGAAATAGTAAGTATATTCCTAGCTAGAAGATACTCGGTAGATCTTCAAATCCCTCAAATATTAGGTACACCAATCCTAAATCATATTTTGACAAGTATTTTATTAGTGTTAAGATATAATAACATTGCCATAACTTTAAGACGCTAAGCTGGGATCGCTTAGGGGACATAAAAATACAACTCAGTTCATATTTAAACACTTATCTTGGGCAAGATGCAAACTTTATTTTTTGCTGGAAGTGGAAGCTTTGTAGTTCCGGAATCTATTATATAGCCAACGATTCCTGATGAAGTGATTCGAGAGCGGGCAACCCCTCAAAACAGGAGTCGGGAAAACTTTTACTTTATTGTTTTTTTTTTTTTTTTTATTTAATCGATTCAGATTTCCCTTCGGGCGATGCCCATAGAAATCATTAAATTTTTTAACATTTTTCTTTTACATATAGGTTGAAATGAGTCTTGCCAATTAAATTATCAGTTATCAATTATCAATTAGGTTTTTCCCTGTACCTAAATATATCGCCCACTATAAAGGAGTGACACGAAGTGACTATTACCATATTACATGCTAAATAAAAATCAAAACTCCGTGGGTTCTATTTACCTGGTTGGGACATCATATAAATGACAATTTTTTATCCAATTAAATATATTCTAAATTACCAGATCAACATAAAATTATCTATTCAAATTTAACAACGTTTCTTTTTTGGCGTCAACTTAACCAGTTTACATTTTAGTAAAAAAGTTTCGTTATCACATGAAGTGTATCTAAAATTATTATCAACCACTGGTGCAAAAGAGTGCTTTGTTTTCTAACTTAAACTTTTTAACATATTTTTTGTAACTTCACTCCGCCGTGGAAAAGATAATTCTTATTCACCTCATGATATACAACGATTTTTTAAATGCAACTACGGTCACAATGGAAGCCAGATGGTCAAAAATACTCTAGTCCATATTTGCGCTTTCTAATTAAAGTGTACCAAATATAGAAATTCTATAAATGGATCGAACCAACTTTTATGCATACATAATCTGCTTTGCATATTATTTTTTGCAATGGTTTTACAAAATTATTTTTTCATGTCTATAAACTTCGCTACGTTTTTTCCTCTTCTTGGTCTTCTTTCGCTTCAAATTTGTCCTTGTGTTGTGCACCTGTATCTGTGGTGAAGTAGGTACTGCTGGTGACTTTTTGTGAATTTCAGGTTTACACGAGGTCAGGGTGGCCTGTTTGTCCGTTTTTTGATGTTTCTGTTCCAAAACTAGCTCCGTTTCTTCACTTATGGGATTGTTCTCGGAAACTTTCACCTTATTGAAATCGTTAATGTTTTGTAGCGCCCATCTATCATCCCGTATGGAAATGTTCAAGTTTTTCCCCTTCAATTTACTGCAGTTTTTAAAGACTAATGCCTTGTCCTTTCTCTCGAATAAGGAAATTTTTGCACAGAAGTGACCTGCTTTGGCTTCAAAAAATGTTCCCTCTATTATTCTTGGCCGGATATTCAGATGTTCTGCACAGAAAGTTTCAAACCACTGATTTGCTGGGCCGGTAGTAACGTTTCTGGGCACTCCATGAATTATTAAATTATCGTTTCCAATATTTTTTTCTGTTTTGCGTTTCAGGTTCTTGGTTAAGTATTTTATTTTCTCCTCGGCTGCGTCCAGCCGGGAAGACAATAAACATATTGTTTCTTCCTCTTTGGAGCTTATTTTTTCTGAATGCCACTGTTTAATAACTTTAACAAGTTCACGTAATTGCTCCTTAACTTCCAAATTTTTTTGTTCAAATTTCTGTATTTCGATTTCAACTAAATTCTTATATGCCTCGAACTTTCTTGCTAGCTCACGATACTGTCTAGTTTGTTGAGCCATGTCTATTGCACTTAACGTAGATTTTTGTAAAGAAAAAATACTTGCGTGACTGGTTTTACAAACGTGGCCACTCCGTTCAGATGCTCAGACAAGACTTTACTTTATTGTAGCATTATTAAGCGACAGTGGGTAGGTGGACGAAGGGTTCTTGCTATTCTGGATAGACAAGAATGCAACAGTTTTACTGAAATACATTACTCCCCCCAAACTTTAGTATATAAGGAAGTTGAGGCCTCATACGTGAGCCAGATACAAATTGGTTTGCAAAGTGACAGGAGCTCCTTCATCGAGTTCTGCGAACATCCTATAGTGGTCACACTAAATTTTTAAAAAAACGTTTTTAAATTCAAAATGGATTCTAATTAACCTCTTTTATCTGATTTGGCACCGTTAAGTGGTCAATCGCGAAGTATTGCCGAGAGAACTAGAAAAAAAGTCCTTACAAGTGGGGTACGGACGAAAAAACGGCCGTTCTTCGTTTTCATCTCGGCCAGAAACGAACAAAAAAACGTCGCTCCGCCAAGAAAAGTGCTCGTAAACGTAAACCCGCAAAAAAGAGAATAGCAAAAAATAGAAGAGGGTCTAACGCTCATTTTCAAAATGGAATCTGTAAAAACGAAAAAAATTGACTTGGAAAATTCGGTAAAAATAGCTGCTTACAACGAGCAGCACTTTGATCTGACATCTTTGCCGTTTGCGGATTTGTCCATACTTTCCAGTGAATATGAACAAATCACTCCTTAAATTAAAACTGCAGATGTATTAAAGGTCCCATTGCCCCCATGTCCAATGTGGATTTCTCTCTCAGATACATTACTGCAGTTGAGCCTCTGTGTGCAAAAAGCCAATGGGACAAAACTAGCTGCTACCAGCAAGACCAGCGTTGGCAACATGATTGCTTCCACTTTATTTGAGCAACTGGACTGCGAACTGGATGGAATTACCATTACGAACGGTGGTAATTTGCATGCTTACAGTTCGTACTTGGATCAGGTCTTATTCCGCACCACGCAAATTATTACATCAAAGGCACCGTTGATTGGGCTTTATCTCAACGCCAATTCATCTTCAACGAGCGCCAGTAACGAGCCCTTCAAAAGTTTAAAAGCATGCGCTCAGCTAGACTCTTTCGAAGTTATCACACCAATTTTTAGTGGATTCTTTGAATCTGTTCGTTACCTTCCTCCAAATCATTCAATAACCATTCGCTTCCGACTTGCTCCAAATTCTTCTGTGTTAAACAGTGGGGACACTCTAGCTACAGGGGAAACTTTTACTGACAAGATTGTAATAAAATAATGCTACATGGATTTCAAAAAGTTGGTTGTCCATTCCAAGATAGAAGAGCAGCACCAATCCTTATTAAACAAAAATCAGCTCATGAACTTTCCCATTGTTGATTACAATGCAAATTGATGTACCAAAAGGAATGTTGGATTATATTGGATCCAGATGCAAATAGATGCGATTCCACACAAAACTTGGGCGAAAATACTGTTTCTCGCCGTTTCCTTATCCCCTTTCCTGGAATTAGACAACGGGTTTGGGACTTTGTAATTTGTTTAGATAGTTCTGGATTTACACGGTAAGCAGGGTTAAGGAGCAGCCATGCAGCATCAGATGGATGCAAATTCTTCATTGCCACTGCAGTCAACTCGGCAAGTCGGCAAAAACTGCTTGCAAGCTTTAACAACTGCCAAGGAAGACAAGACTTTTTATTAATCATGAGTTTTAACAAAATCGAAATAAAAATAGTAAAATGCTACAAAACTTTGTGCACTCTTCTGTACGGACTCGGACAAGCAAACCAGGTATCCCGGCGTTAAAAGACGCTTTCTTCAGAGGATGCAATGCTAAAGGTACAGGTAATGCTGAAGTGACTGGCGATGCTAGAGAGGATGACGAAAATTGCGGTCCTTGAGGGGACGAAGATGCATGTGGGGCAGTAGATGCTATAGTGGCTAGAGATTCAGATGGGGCTGGAAGTGGTGGCGGGGCTGAAGGTGCTGGCGGGGCAGGAGGTGCTGGCGGGGCTGGAGGTGCTGGCGTGGCAGGAGGTGCTGGCGGGGAGGTAGATGTTCCTGGTGGAGCCACAGGAGCAATTTCGGGGACGAAATTAGAAGCGCCACGAGCAGGTACATTTGGCACAAACGATTCTGTATTCGCAAATAAGTCCATAGATGCATGACTTCTCAAACTGTCTACGATTAGTACGACAGATTTAATCGAGTCGCTACTTTTCACGCACTGTGCGTTGACAGATACGGACAATATCCATTTGCAACCAGAGTGTACGCAAGTAATGCATGACTGTTTTGTATCACAGCCCAAGCAGCTTGCTAAGGTGAAAAATAAAACTTCAATTTAAAAATAATTCTAAAAATTAAAGGAAAAAAGCTGATTGCTGGAAATGAGTGCGTGATTATGAGTGTTCAAATGACTCGAATTTGTTTTCTTTTTTTCGTTTGCTTGGAAGGGATCGGATAGTGATCGTTCACTGGTAAAGATTTTGCTCATCCTCTAAAGTCGTTTTTTGCTGGAGAGGATGAGCAATCATGCAAGTTAATCCTGCTGATGAGATACAGCATCAGATTAAAAGAATGATCTAATCCGTCAGAAAACGTATGCCTGCGTTCTTGAGTTGTCACGCTTGTCATGCTAAACGAAATTGTGAAAAGTTCGTGAAAAGACACCTTTTCATGCCTCATTAAGCATGCAGGTAAGAGATAAAAATGGTTTCAAATTATCTTTAAAATGTACTTGTTGTATTTATTTTACTCAGTGCAATCAACAATATACGTGCAAAGAATGCATCGTTGCAAATGTATCTGGCTCATCCATAATAATGGGTCAGGGGCTTGTGGGGCAACTGCTCCAGACGGTGATTTCATCCATGTATGAAACTAGTATCGAAAAATTACCGTAACGTTACAACATGTAATCTGTATTTTGGATGTTCTTTTCTTTGTAAGCTTTCACCCATATTTAGCTTTCTGTGCCCAGCACCAGTCCCCAATATTCCCATGGAAAAGGAAACATCCATCGGCTGGATTCCGTGGGTAATCTTATTGTTGATCATTGCAACAATAATCATTGCCCACCTGTTTCTCTGGAGAATCCATGGGAAAAATATAAATCCCGTGGCTGATAATAGAACAACGGAAAATGGGAGCCCCATCCACTACGAAAATCCATTCAGCTTGGATTTACAAGGACGCGAAAACGAGAAGCATGAGTTAGTTGAGCTCAATGTTTTATTATACAAACCATTATTTGTTTTGTAACCAATATTTTTTCAAAGTAAAAAGGTATTATTTTATAGCAAAATCCCTGATTAAATGCGTTAAAAAATCTCGCATAAGCTTTTCCTGTCTCCATTTAATGTGTGCCGTTGGCCCAAACTGCACTTTACATACTACTCATATTATTTACACTCATCACGTTTCGCATTGGACATGACTTAAAAAATTGGACACATTTATTTTGAGGAGTTCGTTTGAGTATCATCGCCTTCATGTTCACTCCAAGCCTCGCAACAACTGATCACACTAAAGTATCACTTGTCTTTCGACCTTCTACTCTTGTTAAATAAGATTTTACAAACTTTTCATGACTTTTTTTTCATAGATAGTTTCTCGGAATCATTTGTTGCGTGCGATGTTATTTGGTTGAGTCGAATCACTCCAGCAAAATCCTAACCTGACAGCTTCGTCTTTGGGCACTCGCGAAGGTCTGTTCGGCTGAAAACACGTCTTTTATGGCCAATCATGATTAAAGTGTGAACGGAAGAAGCTCTCTGACTCCCAACAAGCTCTTGAGCACTTCCAGGTCGGTCCGATAATCCAGACCGTCCATAAATCAAGTGTGCTTGTCTTAATAGAGTTGTTAGAGTGGACCGAACGGAGGTCGTGCCAACGTGGCTGTTCTCCGTTCCGGCCGAATGACCACCAGGAACTGACATAATTCTCAGCGGCTCACTCGGAAGTGATTCTAGACTTGAGCGAGAATGACGACGACTCAAATTCAAGCAGCGATTGTCCTTCGTGCACGATGACCATACCGGTTTCTACCGGAGAGCGTTCTAGAATGGTGCGACCACCACACGGTTCCCTCGTCTTTTTCTTATCTTTTAAAAGAAGTAAACCAGCTTAAAAGGCCACTCATGATAAGGATTCAAATTTCGGTGCACTTGCACTCATTTATTCCCATCCTGTCTTCATTTCAGACGAGATGAGGATTACAATGACAGCATCAGCTTTTCATTGGACACGATCGTCACGCTGTACTACCCACGTTTATCTTAACCTCAAAAATCACTACCGATTCCTGAAAATTTCCCAGTTTGCAACGGAACGAGATCACCTCGACATATTTCTTTCTTCTTTTTTTTTCTTTTCTCCGCCATCGTCGCGTTAAGGAATCACAAGTTTGCATTGCCGCAACTTCAGGTACACGCTGATGGTGAATTTGATATCGACGGCACCTTTACCCCTCCAGGTGCTGGAGGCTACCTTACCGCAACTACAACAGGATCATTTTCTCTCGTGTGGGATCATCCTCCAAACGGACGTCGACATGATTCTCAATAAGCCCGGCTGGGAACAGGCTTTAGTTTGCGCAAGTTGCTCGTCATCTGGAGTGTGACTCTATTGTTACCCGTTTTCTCCTTTCATTTCCGGTTGGAAGGCCATCAAGTGGGGATGGATTCAGGTTGATGTGGCCCCCTGATCCACTCCAAGCAAAACTTAAACGAGTTCAACCTGTCCATACTCTTCCGCCTGGGCCGAGTTATTGGACGCGTGGAGCGACACGTTCAGCAATTGACGAGGCTCAACTTGATACTGGGTTTGGAGCACTGATCGTCCATGTTGGCACGACCTCGGTCCCGGTCCACTCCAAGACGAGCTCATCTGATTTCCGGACAGACAGGAGCTTGTTGGGGGTTTACTTAGATTGCGCGTTTCAGACTTGTATTTTGGTTTGGTTTGCTATATTGGTTCAGTTAAGGTTGGCTACTAATGTCGGTCATTCAAACGAAAAGAGCTTCGCCTGTGTCGAGAGGCTAAGCTGCCAGGTCAGGATTGAGCTTGAGCAACTTGACTCAACCAAACAACTTCGCACAGAACAAATACATTTATAAATAGAAAGATTTTTAAAAATAATGAATAATATTATAGAAATCTTGTGTAAGTGAGTGAGTGAAAGGTTGAAAGGCAAGCGATATTTTACTTTGTTGTTGCGGGATTTGGAGGGAACAGGAAGGCGATGAAACTCGAAACAACTCAAGTCGTGGGCGTTGTAGCTGAATCGATTTCGGTGAGTTTAAAGTTAAACGACACCGTCCAATAAACAGGCAGTGAAATACCGACTTTAAACATGGCAGATTCTAATGCATTTCAGGGTAAAAAAATATTGAGCTTGAGTGTAAGTGACATGATTTTGACAGCAAAACGATAAGCATAATAATAAAACAAAGAAAATAGCTGGGCTTTAGTTGAATGTTTGGTTCATATTATATTTGCTAGAATTGACTACATGCAGCTATCAGTAGAGGGAAATTAAATTTAAGAAAATAGGAATTATAATAAAATGCTTACTTGAACGAGGAGCCTTGAAAAGAAAATACACAGCTACCTCGGGTGTCTACTTATATGGTTGCCAATTCGAGGAGTTGTCCAATGGCTAAGTCTTGCCCACAAATCCCACACATATAGCTTTTACTGAAGATGAGCCCGAACGTGATGACGTAACCCATTTTGGCTCTCATATGTCTTCAAACAGAAGACACGTCGTGGCGGGGTATAGGAATGTCCTTCTTCTGTGAACATGCGTGATTCTTCAACTGATGACGTCGACTGAACTCCCTCCCGCAAATGTTACAAATCTCCGGTCGCTCGCCAGCATGAGCTATAAGGTGCCGGAACCAGTTGCAAGAAGTCGCGAATCTCATGGGGCAAAAGATGCATTGGAGGGATCGCTCGAGCAAGTGGATCCTTTGCATGTGCCTGTTCAGGGTACCTCGTTGTCGGAATTCCCTTCCACAGAAACTGCACGCGTGCTCCTTCACGGAAGAGTGGGTCTTTTTGTGCGGTGTTTTGTGACAATTTCGATTGAACGCCTTTCCACAAGAAGAGCACTTAAATGGCTTCTCGGTCGTGTGACATCTCGTGTGAATTTCTAAATGGTGTGCACTCGGAAACAGCTTCCCGCAAACATGTGTCGCTTTGTACTCTCGACGGGCAGGTGGTGTCGTTTGGAATGTTCTCGCAATCCGGCTCGTCTTCGAAATTTCTGGCCACATGTGTTGCAGATGTGTTCTTTCAGTGGGTCTCTTCGTGCTGTTTTTTAACGTCGTTTAGAGTGAATCCCTTTCCACAAGTGGAGCACTTAAATGACGTCTAATTCGTGTGGCTTCTCATGTGCCTCTGTTACTTGGATGGCCAAGAAAACAGCTTCCCACTTGTAACGCTTTCCGTTAATGTTGGATCGTTGCGTTGTTGTGACATTTTGATGTGGCTTCATGTTGACTCACCTTTCAATCACGAAACCCTAATATCAACAGTTTTGAAAATGTATGTGTGAACTATATGAATATTCTGATGAAAAATCAAACCCTTACACTTGAACAATCGCTCGAAAAAGCTTCAGGAGAATATCTCTGATGAGAGACTAGGCTACTATCCATAGATTGCTGAAAAAATGATTTTACGAGGTGCAGTTAAATAGGTTTATAAACTCCAAATTAAACTCAAAAGTGTTGGGTAACTCATAATTTATTGGCATGCCCTTTTTGATGACTTGATGATGATTTCCTTTCTTCCAAAAGGGACATTCTTGGTCAAAGATTTTGTTTATTTATTTTCCTTCACATTATGACATACATTCATTACTAATAATCAAACACTGCTTCTTTTAAATATTATTTATTTTTTATTCCTGTTTTCCCTTCGCCTTTCTGTTTCGATGTGGATGAGGATTCGTGTGTACGGATCGAAACGTCGGAAATTGAAATAAATTTCATCACTCGTTGAACCCTTCAAAAGCTTAACTAATTTAACACTGCTTCGTCATATTCATTTCAGTGTCACTGCTTACGTGCAATCCAGTACTTTTCAGTACTATCTATTTCCGAGTACTCTCTACAGTATTATCAATTTTTTCAGTATTCATCTCTTTCACTGATCATCAGAATTAGTGCTTTTTCACTCTCTTTCTTGCACAATTTTTAGAGTTCCTTTTACGACCATTGATATCCGAACGAATAACCCCTTTTCCCTTTCCCCGCTCGCTTTTTATACCCGAGCTGAGTGTTTTTTGTATCCCAAAACATTCATTCATATAACACAAACCACATATACATAACAGGCAAACATATGACCACATCAAATGCCCTTTTTTATTGCTTATACACTGATATTTATATTCCGATATTAAACACTTCACAACATTACTTCTCACCCCGCTTAAGACGGCACCGTCTTCTGCAAAAACAAATACCTAGTTTGGTATACATAAAGAACAAGAAGGAAATCAAGCTACCATACTAAAAAAGAAAGATTGATCGTACTGGTATAAATGATTATATACCGGTATTCTTAATGTACTCTTTTTGCTCTTTCTTATAATTCCTATGAAAAACACCATACAAACTTCCAATAATAGAATATTCTTATTGTATTGCCAAAATGCAAATAAGACTTTTTTATTGCACTCACTTTTTTTGCTGAACAAGGTATTTTACAAGGTTTCCACTGTCGTAAACAAAGATTTTTTTACAGAAAGGAAAAAAATTAGAAAACAACATGAATACTGATCAAAAAAACAAAAAGGAAAAACTGCGTTGAGCATTTATTATTCCTGGTTTGCTGTTTCCATTTTTTCAGGAGACCCGTTCTATAATTATGTTGATGTAATCCTCGTCGGATTCCGATAATCTTGATGTAGATGCAACCACCTTTCTGTCCCTTGGCGGTAAAATTGCAGGAATTTCCTTCTTGAACGGCCTTTCGTTCAATATATGGGCTGATAGTGTCAAGATCCGTCGTTATGGAGTAAAATTGTTTGTTTCTGGTTTAGCATTGTGATCAAATGCACTCGCTTTAGCTGTAAAAAATATCTTGATTTGTTGTTGTTGTTCAGTCGATGGAGAGGAACGTGAAGTTTGTCAAGCAAATTCAAAATTGTCAGTCGAGTTTTTGATGTTATAGTTTTGAGTAAAATATTGTCTGCGTTATTCTCGTCTCGATAAATAGTTGTAATTCATCTTTCAAAAGTCATTCATTCCGAACAAACAAAATCGTATCATCGTGAAGGTGGACGTATAGGATAGATTTGTGGGTAAACTACTATTTGCGATTTCAGACATACTCTTATAATATTTGAGTTGTTTGTCTATCGTCATTTTCTGCGCCTCTCGTGCCACTTCCTCGTTGCGAACTTCGTCTGCGACCAGCCGTCGCAAATTCCTCCCATTATTGACTTTTTCAGGTTCCGAATGATTTTCTGTCTCCTCCGTTGAGTTTAGCACATCACTGATTAATCTACGTGGGCTGAAGCCCATTTCATCAGAACTTGATGAAACTTATAGATCCTCTGCAACTTTCTCGGGTACTAGGGATCTGCGAGATTGAGTAGTGTTTTTTCCTTTCCTTTTGTTAGGTTCCATCGCACAAATTTTGGCACCGTCATCGTTCGAAACGATTATTTTAAACTTTGATCTATTCGACCCGTCGTGATGAGTTGGAGAAACCATGGGCGTCGATGAACTTGGTCTCTGCTGCTCGACATTAGTTGAATTTGTTTGTTACGGATCAGTAACCATTGTTGTACACCATTCAATTTTGATGTTTGTGACTCACTGTCGCTGGAACTGATTTCAGTTTGCTTTGGACTACGTGAGGCTGCACTTTTAGATGACGCAGGTATCACAACTTTACTTGTCTACGTAGGCTTTCGGATGATATTAGCACCCGCGCATAATAACTCTCGGTAATGCTGTAGGTCTCGTGGTATGGACTTCATTTCCTTGGAAATTTCCTTGGGCTTAATATTGTTGCCAGATCAAGATGTAACTGTTGCGTTGTCATCAATACAGATTTTTTAAAGTACAGAAATAATATTTAGATTTTAATTTAGAATTTAAATTGTTAGACTTCTTTTCGAAGTGACGTATAATCTCCAAATAAATATGAGATTGCTTGTTGTAAGGAGTATTACGTATTGATCTTTGCTTCCCCGTACTTTCGTTTCCGTTTTATATTTTTGTTTGAGGATGTGATAAAATTTATCAATCCCTTTTTCTTGGGTCAGTCCAGTTGTCGCCAAAATTGTACGGTAGAACTTCTTTTTTTGTTTTGGATTGAAGTGTGAAGTGTCTTTCAAAGGCGGTCAAGATGTGAGGAATGCTTAGGCTCACCACGGTATCCCCTCACATTGTCAGGAACGATGCTACTGTCGCGTACACCCACTATGTCTTATGTGTGGTTATTTACTCTGCCAGAGGTCCCATTCTTAAGGACACGAGTTCACTCTGTCCCAATATTCACTTGTGCCGCTTTGTTATCTCGACGGGCAGATGGTGCCGCTGAGTATGTTTTAAAGAGAAATTTCTCTCTTTAAAATTGATGGTATTTTGTCGAAATGATGTTGACAACATAAGGAGTTGTTAGAATAACTGTGACAACTAGGTACACCCATAGCAACAATTCCAAATGAAAGGGTAAATTGCAAGTCATTGGTGGACCAGTGTATCGTTTGGCATCAGCCTTTGGTAGAAGACCACCCATAGCGATTGTTGTTTCCGCTACAGGGATTTAACCACCCATAAATGAAAAAGTGGGATGAATCAAATTGTTCGTTGATCCATACGGTAGTATCATCGTAAAAACTTTCTTCTCAATATTTAATATCTTAAATATTTTCCTTCTTAAAACTCAATATACTTGTATAGAATATATCCACTTGAGGATTCAAAATATTCACAACATCATTTCTAACTGGCAGCAATACTGGTTTTTTTTGCTACTTTCATAATAGGGTACTTCGTTGCAAAGAGTGCTGGTAAGGTGTCGTTAATAACTGAATTCTTTAAGTGAAGTGCTATGCATGAATAGGCATCCGTATCTCTCCTTACCGCATCTTTTAGGAGCTTAGAGTCCGATTGCTGGTCCTTCGAGCGGGATAGTCTTAGTGGGACACTGCACTACCCCTCTGTTTGTTTGGACATTTGCAATTATGTATTGCCGGGGTCCTTGTAACGCAACTTGAGAATTATGACTCACATGGCAGTCCACAGGGCATATCATTTGTAAGCTCTCAATACATTTCCCTGTAATTATCTTTCGTATACTTGTATTCTCCTTCGAGTTCTTGTTGCCATATTGTGGTACCCATATTGTGGTATATTAATGTAACAGGTCTTGTTGAAATATGAGTATGGGATTCCTTGAATTTTGATGAGTTTCCATTCAGGCTTAGATGAAGCTATAGGTACTTGCAAGCGAATAAGACCTGAATTAACCTCCCAAATACAATTTTTGAATGTTTCGCCCCTAATGTGCTGTGTCCGCCGTGGCTATTCCTCTAACTTTTCATTGCATGGATCTGTTTCAGCATTTGATACTGCTCAAGACCGGCAGCTTGCAATGGCTCGATTTGGCATCACCATACTCGACAGCGGTCCTTATGAATAGAGGCAGTTTTTGAATGTTAATAGAAGTTGGTACATCCTTAGGGGCCATACACTCGAAATGCTAGTTTCTAGGGATGTAACGAGTCGAGCAAAAACTCGGCTCGCCGAGTTCGAGTTTTTTGTTAAGATTTCAAGACTCGGCCGAGCAGACTCGCCGAGTACTCGGTGTTTAAATGTATTAAATATTGTCGATATATAACGTTAGATGA
>VICI01002189.1:0-17793 GCA_019593645.1 Akabosia matsudoensis | reverse complement strand
CGTTTTGCTCGAGAACTTACTGGATGAACGATCTCCATCGTTGCTGCATAGGTAACTGAAACTCCATGCGAAGTGCACTGAAAGGGTCAGTTAAAAATTCTTTTCTCACAAGTAAACCTACCTTGTGACTACACCGTTTTCGGCCGAAAATTTCTGTTAAAATACTCTTTCAAACACGGAGAACAAAATGGTGTAGCCCAGGCCCGCACAAGGGCTGAATTAGCCATCGAAAAGCTCAAAATCGCACGCTTGGCATACGCTTGAAGAAACTGCTGGATTCCGCAATGATGTATTGCAGAGGAAGTGGGAGTGGAAACACAGCTGGAATAGAAGCCGAATTCTTGTACCATTGCAAAAGGTTGAATTTTACTCTAATCAAAATAAACCGTGAGCTGTAAGATATAAACAACTTTTTTCACTCAGCGAAAAATAACTGCATAATCAAGCCGTGTTCTCAAGTGTATGCTAAGCGTGCGGTTTTGAGCTTTTCGATGGCTAATTCAGCGCTTGTGCGCGCCTGCCTGGGAAAATGGGCTACACCATTTTGTTCTCTGTGTTTGAAAGAGTATTTTAACACAAATTTTCGGCCGAAAACGGTGTAGTCATAAGGTAGGTTTACTTGTCAGTTATGAAAGTGTATGGGTGAAAGAGATACGACTCCGATAATATATCAATAAAGAATTTGATTGCTATTGTCAAAATGTTACATTTAAACTTTTGCTTTTCCTGCGTTTACCTGACGTACAATATAGAATCCAGAGTAAGTATAGTGTTCTGACAAGTAGCATGCAAATGCGAAAATGAGATACTTCATTGCGAAAAAAATGCTGTCATAAAATATGATGTTGTGTAATCAAGTACGCTTGACACGAAAAAACTTTTTCGTTTAAGCAGTCAAACACTCCTGCGGTGCAGTGACAAAACACGCAATTCCTCTCGAGAAATAGAAATACCTAGTATAATGCTCATTTCCCAACTTGTTCACATACATTAACTACATGTACGATAAATGGACAACTCCCAGTTTGCATTTCGTTAGCAAATTGGTAGCTGGTTTCTTAGCAAAACAAGATGGAAACTTTAGATAGTTGAAGTAGGCCCCCTGAAATTTCAATTTTGGAATGGCCTTGAGCGGATTAAGTAGTACATGACATGAACTAAGTACGTAGTTGGTAGGTAGGCCAAGTCAATCAATCAAAAACCTTGCTAAAAAGAGAAATTCTTTTTATGTATTGTAAGCAAGTGATTTTTCATTCTAAAAGTAAATGAAATATTTTTTCTATTTTAGAACTGTCACAAATATCTTTATGATATGCCATGCCATGTAAAGAAAGTCCTTTTCCGATTCATTTGGAGCATAAGTTCACGTTTCTTGTATGAATGTTCGCAATTTTCCTTGCCGACGAGAGGTTTGCCCCACAACTTCCTGGCGTCATTTTGTGCTATAAGGGCTTCGTCCAAACTGCTTCTGTTTCATGCTTATTATTTTTTCTTTATTCATTAGAACTTCTGCTCTACCGATTTTGTGACGGTCCGGGATTTGAATGCGCTTGTCGCAGTGAACAATTCAAGCGAATACAATCGTCAACTTAACATAGCCCACTAGTTTCTTCTAAATAAACCTGATCACATGTGTATTGCGGTGTGTTCAAATAAGGATAATGTTGTGGGTCAAATTATTTGTTTTCCTTGAGAATAGTTTTAAAATAGAAGTCTCAATTTATCATTTTGCAAACTACCTACACTATTAAAAAAATCTCTACAACATATTGCAGTTGAACGTAAGCGTAAATACCAATTTAAAATTTTCTACAAAAACATAAAACGATTATACTAATCAAGCAGTTGCGAACACGGTGGGATTGGAATCAAATTTTTAGAATATACGAGAAAGCTACCATTTAAAAAAAATCATGCCATTATATACGATTGCATTCAGGATACACGGTGCTACACGTTTAAAAAAAACTCACACCAAACCTTCTATTGTTATATCACTCATGTTGTCTGCATCAAGTACAGCTTGATTCAATAAGCGACATTTTGAATTTTATACAGACATGAACTTTGGTAATCAGTTGATTCATAATGTTATAAAAGCCAGGTACTAAATTAACTTTGGGAACAACTTTTCATACAAGAAGAAAAGGTAGCATGTTTTAAGAGCCAACCTTTATCAGACATAGTGTGCTGCATTGTATTGCATTTTTTTTCTTTCCTCTCATTAAACTGCCTACTCCTCATCAACTCACATATTGTTCTCTTATTGCCTTTTAGCTGTTCTGTGATATGAGAGAGTTTTTGCTTCTTCTAGTAAATGGTAAATTCAACCTGTTAGATGGTCACAAGGGAATGAGATCATCTTTTTTCCCGAGCCGCTTGAAATTGCAGGTTGCGAAGTGATTGTCGTACTTTTAGAAATATGTGATTCTATACAGCTATTTTAAGATTGCTACGGTTTAAGGCTTGACTTGGATTATCGAAACGTAATGAAAGTTGTATTTTCTTTTTCTAAATCCGTCTTGCCATGAGATGTGTACATTTAACTGTCTATAACTTTTGTGAAATTGGCCCGAACAGGCGAAGAAGTAAATGGTGAAACAATTATATTGATTCTATTATAAATTAAGCACAACTATGATTCCTTCCTTCCTTCCACAGTAGTTTTATTCCTTCGGAGCATACGATTCATTTATGTCCAGAAATAAAATTTTAATTGTTGCATAGCAAACGTGTCTTTTGTACGTTTACGGTAATTTTGATTTACAGAAAGTTGCACGTAAAAATTGTGCTTGTGATTAAAACATATGAACTTTCATGGGAGAAATTGTTCACACAAGTTATATCCGCTGCGCTAATCGTCCAATGAGAAAATGGTAGTAGTAATGTTTATGTTATCAAGCAAGCCACCAGCATAGCAACAGCCATGGAATTGGTTATATATGAATTATACTTGGTTTTGTACGAAGATTTGACTGAATTATCACAGATTTTCAAGGGTTTTTCATATAGTTTTTCAAGGGAGATACAAAGTGGTATCAATATTAAGGAACATGTGGCAACCGCTTATCGAGAAAAGGACAATGCGTAACAATTTTATCAAGATCTCCATTCATTGTACCTATCAACCCCACCAGCAGCTTAAAAAAGCAAGGGAACAGAGGAAGAGTGATACCGGTTAACTAGTCGAACTTAACTCTGTGAAGACACGAAGGCAAGGTGATATGCGAACTGGATGCAGACTGTAACCAAGTACTACAATATTTTTTATGTAGGTAGAGGGAGTAAATACTGCCACAGTCCCATGGTTGCGGAGCCTCCATGAAAAGCTTGTTATTAGAAAAAAATAGATAATTTTTACTGGAGTAACCTGGGAACTTAGAAACAAGAGCCATTCCGTTCTGGTAGAATGATGTCCGCATCCTGTCTGTGGGAAACAGGTGCCTTAAAGACCAAAAGATTGAAAATATATATATGTGCATTTATTTATCAAATTTACAGAATGTAATAAGAATTCTGGAGTACTTAATTGTATTCCTCTGTTATGTGCGTATGCCATGAATATTTATTAAATTGTGTAGAGTGTTGCATAACCTTTAGGCAAAAACTTCTTTACAGTCCGCAGTGGTTCATCATGAACTATTTTTGTTTTGAAAATAAATTTCTGGCATAACAATAACCATGTTAGAAATTTGTTGCTGTTATTTATTTGTAAGCAACTGTAGTGTATCCGACAGAAAGACGCTAAAATAGGGTGAGTAAACACTCTGCTTAGTGCATCTTTACTTTTCTTTTGTCGTTGGCCATGTCATGGTTTGGTAATTTCAGGGAATGTTGGAAACGCAACAGCGCAAATGTGAGTCAGCAATTTGGGACACACAATACAAAATTCGAGAAAAAGAAGTTCTGGATAGTGCTATCATTATAGACGATAACAGAAATGGTACACCTGATTTTCTATGTGGTCACACAGTCACACCACAGCAAACAAGAAGAAATANCTGGATAGTGCTATCATTATAGACGATAACAGAAATGGTACACCTGATTTTCTATGTGGTCACACAGTCACACCACAGCAAACAAGAAGAAATACAGCAAACAAATCTAATCTGTTTTCGTATTTATAAGAAAGAAGAAAATACAAGCAGGCAAGTACAATTGCTCCTAAACTGACAAATCTAATCCCATCAGAAGTTTTCAAAAACGAAATGAGTCTCTCCCAATGTAGTGTTCTAATTTCAATGGCTTGTAATTTCTATTCTCTTTTTCAGCTTGCTTTTGAAATCTAAAAAGCTGAAAGATGTGTATAACTACATGCGAATGCACCCTCCATCATTCAGCTTTCCCTATTCCACAAACACACACACACACATCTTTTTTTTACCCTCAGGCGTTTATTGTATTTTTACACCGGAAGAGAGACGTCAGTTGGAGAAGTAGTTAGTAGTAACCCTACAAATGTTTTCTTCAAGTGTATGTTGCAGTTCTTAGAAAAGAGCAGAAAAGACATTCGAAGGAAGGAAGGAAAAGCATTCAAAGCAGCCGCGGCCCTGTGTCTGTTTATTCCATTTTCATAGCTCGAACGTTGCAACGGCTTGGTGTATTTGTCGAACTCCAATCTAAATATGATAAAACCAAAACCGGGCGACATTAATGCTAAGGTGTGGCCAATAAATGCTCGATAGAACAAATTTTGATAAGTTATTTCGTGTTGCATGGAGACAACCACGTTGCTATAAGAACAGAAGCCTATATTGTGACTATATTTGGAATTCCTTATTAACGTTTCCGTAATGCTCGCTGCATTTATGGACGACCGCGGAGACAACCTTGCAGAAATATTATGTACTTTACTATTACATAATTAGTCGATCAATGACACTGGTAACTAAGCTGCCAGAAAACTGGAAACTCAATTCATATTGCCACTACAGACCCATCTATTGAATTTTGAAGTGAATGCTGCTACTCTCGTACTTAAGTTTGCCTAAATACTTTGTTCATACTCCGCAAGAGAAATTTACTCCGCTTAGCAACTCGGTCTCGTACAAAATATCCTTACACTTTAGCCAGATATTCCCTTCTTATTGCCATTCTTTGCTTCTCTTATCGTTTTCGTAACTAGTTGGCTTCATTTGCTGTGACCTTTCGAAATATTTGCAGTAGTCAAGAAGGGAAAAGACGCAGTTGATGATACCTACCAGTAGCAAATATTTCTATTGCAATATTGAAAGCTTCATCTTCGGTGCCGGATTTTGAACAAATTAGCGCGATTAAGAAGAATGCTGGTCTTTTTTGTACTATTCACTTGAGTCTGGCCACGTCGGATACCCATAAAGGTCCTCAGATCAACTTTTTCCTGGAACCTTCATCGCTTCATCCTGCCGGGTATGTTTAGCACAATCGCAAAATCCGAATTGATTTGAAATAATTTGAATGCATGTTCATCCATTGGCAATTGTTGTCATCCATTATATGTAGTTACAATACTCTTAGTGTGCCATGTTACCCGCTGAGGCCATAAAAATTAACATGCTCCTTGGTGCCATGACTAAATTCCGAAAAACACTAAATCGATACCAGTAATTCCTAGAATGAAGAAAGTCATGCAAGTGTATTTAAAAATTAAAGAAACTCGATATACAAGCACATAGAATCTAGGCAATTCTCGTTTCGGTTTTTTGTACAAACGTTTTATTTGGTGTTCTTAATTCATCAAAGTATTAATTAACATGGAATGCATAATGCCTTATCTGCTGTCATTACACGATAGTTATTATAACAAGGGTTTTTGTTTTACTTATTTATTTTTTCAGATAACATGTATTTAAGTAGTTTGTAGATTTTCAATGATGCATTGTAAGTTAAATAGTAAACGTATAATAATTATACCAATTTATTCGGCTTAAGTGGATTTTATAATGGCTTTTACAAATGAATCTTATTCCAATCTGCTTCTGATCTCTGTCATACAAGGGAAAAGAGGATGAACAGAAAAACCACTGTGGTAACTGTTCTCCAAACACGACTATGTCCAAGCACTTGTTGTACCAAAATTCATCAAAAAATCAAATTGATGTGATTCTTCTTCTGTCAAACGTCGAAGCTTTAATTGATAGTTTGCCATAAAGCATATTAAAAAGTTTCAATACTCACGTTTTATACTGTAAACTTACAAAATACTGACTCAAGAGTGAACAATAACAATTTTAAATGAAAATCACAAAACCGCTTCAGAGGCTAAGCGATGTGTCTACACGAACATAAATTAACATACCATTTTCGTTTCGAATAATGATTATCGCTTCATTTGGTACAAAATGTGGTCATTAAAAATGCTTCTAATCTTTGGTGACTCAATTCCTGAGGAGCTTATATTACACACAAGAAGAACTACGTGATTTGGACCAATAAAGTTTTTCAACAATGTGCCATCCGGATTCCGATGGGGTTTGTGAGAAAAACGAAAGAAACAGTTTCAGCAACTTCAATGATTTTAAAATTTTAAATGAGAAAGTATTTAGGAATGAACATAAGCTTTCTTAAGGAATCTTGACATTGAAAAATTTTCATGTTTAACTCAAACTAGTTCTGTGCTTCTGTAATGAGAGGAGTATTTTATCAGTCTCCAGCAAAACTCAACCGGGCTCATTTAATTGACAGCGCGCAAAGCATATAATACTCGATAACACAATGCGCTTTTACAACGAGTCAAAATCATTTATAAGAACTTTCTTAGAAAAAAAATGGCAGTAATGGTTTGGTATGAATAAAAATAAAAATTGAAAACTTGCCTACACATAAGAATATTATAAATAAATAATAGTTAACTTTAACTTTGCTACTTTATAACCACTTTGTTTACGCAAAACATAAATAATAATAATAAATGTGAACACAAATACTGAACAGTGTATTGAATCCATTGACAATGCCGAACATCGTAACTCTTGAACGGGAGGTAGTGAACAGACAACAAACAATTTTTAAGCTACCTCAATATAGTGTCTACTTATATATTTAGGCAGTTTCAGTCGAAGTGGAAGTGAACGCAAATGGCTTTAATGATTTAACACTTTGTAGAAAATAAATAAAAAAGCTTTTTATATACTATAAACTACTTGTTGTTGCTTCTTTCAGTGATTTCACGGTTATAGAAAATGCACTTTAAATGTTCTCTCAATTAGAATAACACTATTTTGTAATATTTCTTGTTGCGACGAATCACTTGTATGACAGAGTACGTATGAAGAAACATTGCTACCTCGAAGCCCATAATGATATAATATATAAAACGAGTTGTACAAAAATTGCATTCACCAAAAACCAACTACAGTTATCTCTACTTCCATAGTTCTAAAGGAGCCGGCCGAGTTTGGTTTTAAAATTATCAGCAAAAACGATGCCACCAAATAGGTGTGTACTTGAAACAGTTTTGACATTCTACTGGGAGAAAATCGAAGATAAATAGCTATAATTGACGAAACTTGTAATAACTATGCCATATACATATAACAGTTACAGGTTTTATAAACAGATAGATCTTAGTACAAAATTTATGCACTTCTAGGATTGTTTATTTAGAGCTGTACAACTAACATTAAAAGTACTATCGATTAATAAGTGTCAATATTTTCATTATTATTTGCTTGCTTGTAATTTCCTGTTCACATAATATTGAGTCTCTTATGTTCATTCTTAAGCTTAATATAGGGTCTCTTGCAAAACAAAATGAACTCAATTTTTTATTGTTTTAGCCACTTTGTTGTAATAAAAGGCTGGTTAAATTAGTAGTCTCCAGATTTAGTACACCGTATTGGAAAACCAATCCCATCCTTGGTTCAAATTGAAAACACTTCACAGCAGGCGATAATAACCCCCAATAAATAAATACGTGGACAAGCATTTCAGGGAATGTCAAGGATTGTATTAAAGCCTTTCGGTTATCTTCAATTTTTATGTGTTTAGACATTGTAGCCTTGTGTATAAATACAATTTTTTTTGTTTCATTTCCAGTTGACGTCAGCTCTCAAATAGTTTCACCTAAAAACCTTCATTACCAATACGCAACTCTACGAACATCCTCAAAAACTCTAAAT
This sequence comes from Akabosia matsudoensis, assembly GCA_019593645.1. Lineage (NCBI taxonomy): Eukaryota > Metazoa > Arthropoda > Collembola > Entomobryomorpha > Paronellidae > Akabosia > Akabosia matsudoensis. The sequence goes on along the minus strand of VICI01002189.1, from coordinate 9,691 downwards.
CATTTTCATGAAGCATATGGAAGTCTCGCCCGAAACTGAGTGTAAATGGCAACCAATATTGCTATGGCTATCAAATTGTAATGAAAATCCCTACTAAACTTGATTTGTATTTGAATGCAGCTAACGCGAGTAGTGGAACTATAGTTAATAATATCATTGCATTTGCCCGTAATAAAAATCGTATCGTTAAGTACACGTATTCCGACAATCAGGTTTGGAGACTCCACTGTACAAACTTGAGAGAAAGTCTTAAATTTGAAAACCACTCTGATATTCTTTAAAACTTGACAATTACGGAGAAAATGTGTAGTCTAGTAATACAGTGACGTAATTAGTACTAATTATTTGGTATGTTCTTATTTTCGCGAGTAGCTGCTGCATAAGTCGTATTTACGTTTATAGTGCTTCTTTTTTTACCTTGGCTTCATGTACTAGGGATAAATAGGTAGGTATGTTTGATAATAGATAACTGTTCATTTTCTAAAACATTTATAAAGAAAAGATGTATGAGTTGAATACGCTATAATACATTTAGATAATGTGAAAATGTTTGGTACAAATAATTTCTTTTCACTGCACTTCCACAAGTATTGAAGATTTCATTTATATAAATATGCGTTCATGTTGTATTACAGTTATAAACACTTTTTTGCCTATGACATAATGTTGCTGTACGAATAATTATTCTTATTTTTGTAATTGTTTGCTGAGTCTTAGAACAGTATTTTTGTAGCTTTGCTATATAAAGTTTTCCTGTAAATTATTGCTAGCATGCACTTTCCATTCTTTTCTTTTGCCTGCGCCGATACTCGAAAAATTCTTCTTTCATGGCGGCCACTCGTGCTTCCATATTCTCATACTTCTCACGGGTACGCTTAAACCGCGTCATCGAGGTCGAAGGGGTTGCTGTTGAGGAGGGCAAATGCTGAGATGGGTACGCTATTTCTGGAGACGTGTCAGGAATGACAGCGTCGAACTCGTATGGGTCGTCGACTGACATGTCGAGTAATGTCCTGGTACCCGGACTAGCCTCCGACAGGGGGACGGTGAGTTGAGTTTCTTCGATATCGAAGGATGGTGAGCGTGCCATGGCGTAAATGGGAGGGGTGTGTTCCCTCCTTGGCCAGTTTTCGTAGGTTCTTGGTGGGATGAAGCTCCTTGATGGTATACTCGGTGCAGGTGGGAATGAATCACCAGGGAACATTATTCCCTCTCCCATTCGAAGGCGCTCATCCTCTCGACTCGAAGAAGAAAAGTGGTGAACAGGGCGGAGAATGACTTCGGAGGCAGTTGTCCCACCAGAACCGAGGCCCGTACCTACGCCGCTACTTCCAGCACCAGACGGGAATGTTGATGTTGTTGTGGTTTTGCTGCCACTCTGGAATCCAGAGGAGGAAGAGCGCTCTTGTTGTTGAAGTTTGGTTGACAAGGTGGAGCTTAACCCTGTCCTCTCTAATGGCACAGTGCTACTACTACTAGCGCCCATGGTTGAAGACGTTTGGTGAGGAGGAGGGATGGCAGGCAGTTGATGGTGGTGATGTCTCAGGAATGGAGGCACTTGACGTTCCAAGTACTCTAAATCTCGAGCAAGGTTATCACGAATTCGCTCCGCTTCCCAAGGTGGCGGAGTGGGATCACTGGGGTGTCGAGGATGAAAGTGACGACCAGTTGTGGCAGTTTTCCATAGATACGGTGGTTGATGAACTTGGACTAGAACAGGAAATCTGGGCACGGAACTGAGATCAGCAGAAGATGGACTAAAATGTCGTTGTATCCCACTGGCCACGGAACGGGATCTCGCAGGTATTGGCGAACTAGCAAACGGACGAGGAACGACTAATGTCTCCGGTCGAATTAATGAACTTGATGGCACAAAACTTCCCGGAAGTACCAAATTAAATTTACGACGACCGCGAGGAAAATAACGTAGGGGACGGGGAGCTAAAAATCCTCCATCATCCGAACTGGACTCGTCTACGACGTCTACGAATAAAAAAGAGTCACATTATTAGTTTCATATAGTAAAAGGTAAGAGTATGTTCTTTTTCGTAACATAGACACATGTTTAATTCTTCTTGCTTTCTTTAGGACCATGCTTGGAAACATGAAAGTCTCAGATAGAGGTATACAATCTCATATTATACTACTAGTAGATCATGTAGAGCCAAACAATATAATGTAACTACCTCTACAAATAATATATTTTGCTAGGCTTTCCTAGGTTTTTAAAAACTTTGTAATGCTTACTGACATGATTTCCTTTTACGACAGCTACAAGCTAAAGAAAAACATGCACAACGACTTTCAAAAATTAGAAGTTAAACAAAGAGAAAGTAGAAAGGAATAGACCTGGCAAAACAATTGAGCCTTTCCCCCAGGGAAGGACGATACCTCTAGGTTGTCCAGGTTGAAATGTCGATGGCGAGGAGGGGTGAGGTCGGGTTCCGTGGAGGTGACCTGTGTCGACCAGGGAGAGTGTGATGCTGCTGATGGATGGATGGCGGCTCCCCCTCTCCCGGTAAGGGCTCGGGCGGTCCAAAATGATGGCGCGGCGGCGCAGGGGGAGATCCAACAGGTGAATAATGAAGATTCCCACCCCGCGACCCACCCATTGATACGCTCTCTTCAGCCACGAAATCGCAGCGTGTGCTTGGGCGACTCCACTCCTGAATAAACCATATATTTGCTTTAGTACATGTCCACAAATTGTCCAAAACAAATTGTCGATGCATAACATAATTAAAATGCCACATAAAACAAATATGATAACCATGCATGCAATTTCTTTTCTGTCAAAATAGCAGAGAACTCAGTAAAAAAAGTTCAAAGATGTTCTATCATCAAATAAACGTGTAAACCGTAAACAGGTAAACGATAAAACGAAGCGTGAAAAGTTCAAAATAAAAACAGTTTTCAAACAAACTCAAAGGGAAAGCTTGAATTTATTATGTGATTCAAATTGAAATATTGACGACAACACTTAACTGGTCCTCCACCTTTCACCTGCTGTGGAACCTGTTGAGGTTGCTGTTGAGGAGGAGGTGGTTGTCTTTTGTTTTTTCATGGAAAGTTTATAAAATGCGTAATTGTTAAACACTTTTTATATTGGAAAAAGCCTGTTTTGTGGTAAAGGCAGAGTTGATTTTTTTACCTCTTTGGAGCAACTTGAGGTTGTGGAGGTACTTGACCTCCGTTTCTAGCATCAGTTAGTCGACAAGCTACCATGTTATATGCTACAATCGGGAAAGTTATATGCAAATGAATTAGCTCAAGTAGAGAGTATTTGGGAACTACCTCTTTTTAAATGGCACTTGCTGACCTTTCTCCTGTTTTCTTCTTTTTCTTCGATTACATATTTTTACAGCACAGACGGAGAGGATGATGGCCACAATGAAGAATAAGATACCTCCAATAACGCCAGCGAGGATGGCTCTTTGCCTGTCTCGTGGAAGAAGCGTGTGTTTCACCTCCTCGCTGGGCGCTGAGTTGCCCGTCAGCGTGAACGCAACCACTCGGAAGATGTAGATTTTGTTTTCTTTCAGGTGACGAATTAAGTCTTATCAAACAAAAATGAGAGCCTCCATTAGCCATTCTTATATTGTCCGTTTTGGCGGAATAACATGTATCTTGAACAGTACCGATAGTCTTACACGTGTATGACGTTTGAGGGGGCAGAATTTTTTCTTTGTTGAGCGTTTTCCAATTCTCTGCATCAGACTTATATTGGATCTGGTAGTAGGCCACTGCGACACGGTCTGCATCTATAGGGGGCATCCAGTGTATCCCTATATTGAAGGCGTCTGACTGGTCCACAATTGTCACGTTGTACGGAACACCTGGTTTCGGACCTTGGTTGGATGCACAAAAAGAAGAGAATGTCATCTATTAAAGACCCAGACTCTCTTCTCGACTACCAAGGAAACAGCACAGATGATACGAAACCAAGCGGAAATAAACTACACGGGAGGGAGAAAGTGGAGAAAGGTGACTCGACGGAATCGATAGAAACAAGAGAAAATTTTTACTCAAACACACATAAAAACCAGATTACTACAGAATCTCAAGTAGCATTAAATAAACATTGCAGTCAACATTGATTGCATGGCTAACGTTTTAATGAGGTCAAAGAATCTTTTGAGAGAAAGTAGCACAGAGAAAGGTGCGGTGGTGAATGGTTGGGAGATAAAACGTGTTGTACTGCAGTAGAGTAGAGTGTGGTGTTTAGTGCTAGAGGGAACGAAGGCAGCAAGTACCAATATAAAAGTAGGTAGAGAGGTAAAGCGCATCGTTCAGATTTTCCCTGTTATAATCATGCCACTTCCGCATGCATTCAAGCACAAACCTGTTGGGATTAAAAGCGTTGGAATGTACGTGGAACCGTACTCATCGGTGGGGTAAACTAGAACTGAGTAGTCGAGTATTTCTGTAAAAACAAAAAATTTAAAAAACGAAAAAGGTAGAGCAAACAAACACAAATTGAAGTAGTCAAAATAAATTCGTAAAACAAATAATAAGTTTGTAAAACAAATATGCTTCACACTTGACACTCAGTTTTTATAAAGAAAACCATCTTGCTAAAAAAACCTGAAAAAGATAGATTTAAAAAATAAAACATTTACAATTGTCGTGCCAATTTAGAGCCAAAACTTTCGCCGAGCAAGGTGAAAAGTGCCGTTAACTGTATGAATTGTGTATAGATGAAAACCGAGCAACAGTAGAAACTTCAAAAAAGAAAACAAGAGGTGAAAATTACAGTTAAGCACTAGCTAAACTTTCTTATTTTTGGGAAGTGTATTGATTTTGAATCCTCTGAGCGTAGCAGGTATACAGACAAAGCGACAAAAATGAAACGACTGAGAAATCGAGCGTTTTCTCCTATTTTTTCCATCAATTTTTTATTTTATTTACCGATGATCGGACCTGTAAAAGGATCTTCGGGCTTTAACGTAGAATTATTTACAGGTTTTGGAGGCTCACTAGTTCCATTAGCCAGGATTGTCTCGACTCCTCCAGAAATTGGTAGTGGAATAGGCAGCAAGAGAGAGAGAATGATATAGAAAATGCAGGTGTTAGAGATAAAAAAATATTGCGACAAAACCGTGTGTTACAGTTACCAGCTACGACACAAATTGGTAAGTACATACAACCATTTTTTTTCAGGGCAAAATATTATTATATATTTATGAGTAGGTAGTACAGTATACTACATACCATAACACAACCACCCAAAAATAAAACTATCAGAAACCCATACAGAAGTGTAAAAGATTTTTCGTCCTGGTCTATACTACCAGATATTAAAGACTTTCAAATGGCTAGAGAAAGAGAAAACAGTTAGGTACATTTTTTACGATTTAATTTTGTGCGAAAACGTATTATTAGGTTTTTAGGTTGGTCACAAGGAAATGATATGAAATGAGAGAGTGGTGACGGACGACTGAAAATTGTAGGCTGAGGGAAAGTTGGAGGAAACGCACTTCAAATGACTTCACCAGAGGGAGTCTCTTTTCCTCGTGTATCAAGTGCAGCCTCACATCCGTCATAGGAATGGGATTTACGGGTTTTCACTCCATTTTTTATTACCACTCCTACATTTTCCAAAGGTACCCCAGGTTCGCCGTTTTGCGTAGTTGAAACGCGGTCACAAAAACCGAAATTCGATTTCTTTATAGTTGTTACCACTCGCAATATACGCGTAATTCAATAAAAATGACTACCAAACGGTAAAAATTCATGCCATTGAGTTTATATGCCCTAATATGAAATTAGGCATTTTCGTTTCCGACAATAGAAATGGATTTGCATTCAAATATGAACCTTACGAGCTGTAAAAATGTGATCTCAATTTTACTAGGGCTGCAAATTACCTTTTGTAGTAACATTAATAATTTCACTTGGATGCCCTTCGCCAAGTTCGTTTGTACCGACAATCTGGAATTGGTATGTTGTTCCGGGAGACAAATTACGGATTGTGATTCGTTGGCTCCCTGGTGGAGTAACATGAATTGTTTCCCACCTCGACTCCCCTAATTTCCTGTACCTACATTTGTAAACGACACAAAAAGGTAATCATCCAATCATGAAAAATTCAAAAAACCATTTTACACACACTAGCGAACACATCTACTATATTATGCGCTTACCAGACAACATAAGATTGGCGGAAGTCAGGTCCACCCGAATATCCGGGATACCAGTTTAACGTTACATAAAACATAGCTGCCGTTGCTGTAATATTGTATGGGGCATGAGGTCGGGTACCCTCTACGATGATCTTTGTGCTTGTGACTAAGGTTGCGACTTCGTTAGAAGCAACGCACTCGTACTCGCCGTAGTCCATTTGATGTAGATCCTCAAGAAATAAAGTACCATCAACGACACGCGCTCGTTCTCTTGGCAAAGGTCGACCATCTCTCTGCTCCAAAAAAAGGTACATGTATTAAAACAGACACTAACTTCTACGCATTTTTTTTTTCTCCAAATTTTCATACGACATTTATCACTGCTAATTCTGAGCACAACTTTCAAAATCTCGGTGTTTCGTATTATGATGCTTTAGTTACCCTTTGCCAAGTGATAAGGGGACTAGTAGTGCCATTGGGTGCATTCGCAGTACACGGAATCTCAAGTGACGTTCCCAACTTGCTTTGGTACATGGGATCTGGAGTTATTTCAAATCGAGGTGGATCTTTCACGATAACTTGCATGGCTAAAGATGCGCCTTTGGTTCCGTGAACGTTGTAAGGTGTACAGGTGTACATTCCTTGATGACTTTCTTTCACACGTTCAATGAGCAGCGAGCCGTTGTGCATAACGGCGAACCCTTCCGTTTCATACGGCTCCAGTAAGTGCTTGTCTCTCGTCCACATTACAAATTGGATGCCTGGGTTAGCTTGGATGTAGCACCGGACCACCCCAGACAGTTTGTTAGGCAGGTACTGTACTGTTGGTGTATATGTCACTTGAGCTGGAACTATGAGAGACAAACCAAGTAAAAAAAGAGAATAAAAAACTGACCATGGAGTACGGTAAGTGTCGATGTTCTTTTGTCATTAGGCACAGGAAACTGTAAATGATCCTATACTAATAGCCGTCACCTAAGGACAATATGTGTGCACTGATCAAGATCGTTCTTTTACTGCTTCCAACATCTACATGAGAACTGCTGTGTAATCCACAAGGTAGAGTCCTTTTCCTTGGGTATTGAAGCTACAAGCGAAATTATTTTAACAGTGTACAGACACTTAATACTTGAATTCCTTGCAAATTTATGAGCAAATAAGTGAACGCAGTGATGCCACTGATTCAATCGCGTGTCTTCTACTTTTTAACCGAGAGCAAGTGACACTTTCTCTTTTTTTATTGGGCTATGCGATGCTTCTCCATGTATGTGTAGCATTTTTTGGCCGATACAAACACGAATAATTTAGTAGGGTAGCAATGTTTTTAATGGTTGTTAGTTATAGCCTCTATCATTAAAGTCTGCAGTATGTAGTTGAACTGTTATTGGTCGTTCAACGACCTCAAGCCAAGAATATATTCTTTGCGGGCAGACTCTGTGACACGGAGTAACTATCACGTCAAGGACAAAGGAGCGGAAAATTTGGACGTGGATGTGTTGTGTATTCGTCATATTGTATTCTTTTTAAGACACTAAAGTACAGTTAACTCTCGAGCTTTAAGCGCGCGATAGTCTCGCCGGTTTTCAAATTTCATCGTGTCTTGTAAAAAATTACCCATTGAAACTGAAACGATATTCGTTGTAGTTTTCCACGGTCGAATATGTAAAACTAAAATATGTTCATTTTTGAGGAATAACGGCATAGGAGGGAGGCCAAGTATGAGGAACTTTAAAAAATTATTTTACTTACACTCGACATTCAGATAGGCAACAGCAGACTGTGTCTCCCCTATTCCGTTGGAAACGCGGCATTCATAGAAACCTGAATCGTCCATGTGGAGTGGATTAATGATAAGACTCCCTTCCGCTGGTGTTTCAATTCGCGATTCGAGCGATGCAATTTGTCGCACAGGAATGCCGTCTCGGTACCACACAACCGTTGCGTTTGCGGGCATAGCTCGCCATTCGCATGGGAAGACTACTTTCTCCGTCTCCGCTTTGGTGGTATTTTGTGGGGGGTTGATTATCACTGCAGAACCTTGAAGTATTGCAAATGAAATGATTTTTTATTATATATGCGACTAAAAATATTCTTGCGAAGTAAAGCTCGTTGAATATTTGTCTTCAAAATTGGTAAATGAACATCATACGGAGCCATTATAACTGTGCCTGTGCACTTAATTATGAATCTCATCGCGGGTTTAAAAGGTCTTACAGCCTGAAATAGTATTACTTTAAAAAATAGCGTTGCTTTTTAGCTATTAAAAGGACAATAGGATTACATGTTTCCTTGAAACTTGTGACAAAATACGGTCGCTCTGGAACATCGTGATTATGATCCAACTATCAAAAAAGTTTGTTTTTCCTAATACTATTTAGCTACAACAGCTAAAAAACTAAAAACACAACTCGAAAATGTGTATACCATGAAAACACTCCATCTCAAACAAGTTCTACCCGATCCCTTCTGCCCACACTACAAAGACTAAAAAGTTTGTTGTTAGTAACGCTCAGCGATGCTTTTCCAATTGATCACCTTATCGAATCCATTTTCTCTGGGAAATATCATCATAAAGCTAGCTGTTCATTGAATGGACCGAACGGCCGAAGAAGCCAAGTTTTTTTCCCAGGAAAGAATGAAGTGATAAGAGTCATGGGGAATTCTAGAGAAATGTTGTTTTCCTTTCTCTTTCCACTTGGATGAAAAAAAACATACGAACTTTTTACAACTGAAGACGTAATTCCTAAAAATTGGTACTTGAAAGGAACAACTATGAATAGAATAGGTGATTTTGTGTCTATACTTAATTCACTTTTTTTCACTTAAACTCTTGTGAATTAAAAGTTGTTCGTTTCCTGAACAGGATTTTCAGGGTAGTAATACTCAGCTAGTTTCCAGAAAAGTTTAGCTTAGACTATTGCCTGGTAGAGTGGTAAAAATAGCAATACAAAAAGTCTAATTCATAGAGTGAGAAAATGAAAGAAGGAACTATTGGAATGGATATAAAAAACCCAACGAATTTTAGGGGGACCGCTTCATCTTGCAGTCGGCACGTTCATTCGGAAGACAGCATTGGCGAAATATGAAACATTTATGCCTACAAAAAAGTTTTACAGAACCCACAAAGGGAAATGTCACTTTCTCTGAGCTTTTACTCTTTTTTCTGGTCGCATCCGATTTGGTGTGGTAAATTTTCTGAGGGGTTTAGTATTTTTCTGTTCGTTTTACAATTTCAAACTATGTAGCCTTGTGCTTTTGTTTCAACCTGTTCTGTGAAAGTTACTTTGTCTGTCGTATATTTCCATGGTAAAGATGTATAATTTTAGAGGCTAGATTGTGGTATGGAAGACACGTTTGAGTACATATTTGTGATCTCATGGTACATCATACCACTACAGTGTTATATGTTGCTTGAAAGCCGGAATACTTAATAAAGCGTTTATGCTGTAGACATTTTGAAAGATTTTAAAAATTATAAATAATATTGGTTACTTCAACGTAGTATAAACGTAACTAATTACTGAAATGATAAGAGAAAATTCACTTGAGTTAAAATACCAGAGAAATAC
>VICI01002188.1:0-17795 GCA_019593645.1 Akabosia matsudoensis | reverse complement strand
GAGGAATATTTTTCGTACTACTACTACATCGTCTCCAACATGAGATCCAACGGTGGGTTACTTTTTCGCTCCGCTGATGATGATGATCCCTAGGAAAAGTTTACGAATAATCTAATATTAGCATATAATGTAATGTAATATTCCCTTGGGAAAAGTTGAACATTATTTTCAAACTAGCTAAAAAGCTAGACTGTATTATCGCGTAATATGCTTTTCTAGTGCACTTCCCTGCATGAACAACGAAAGGGTTCAATATTGTGCATCTTATCAGGGGGTGATGGGCTGCATCTGATGGTTAACGCCTTCCCCGGGATTACAACCGTGTAGTCCCTTAGCCTTCTCTCGATGACCCCTTGCCCTGTCTCACAAAGATAACACGTGACTCTCGATTAGGGTGATGTAATAACATACCAACTGCTCGAGGAAAAGAAGTCAAGTTCGATAACCCCAAGGTTAACGTGATGGTCTCCTGCAATTAGTCGATAACGCCAACGAGAAATAAGTTGAAAATCACGATCTATTTAATTATACCGGGAGACTGTTGCCCGAAAGTCTAATAATTTATTGTTATAAAGAAAACTTGATATTTAGTTAAATACAATTGTCAACCTATCTCAAACGAAAAAAGGAAAATCAACTACAGAAAAAGATTTACTAAAATCTACTTCGCTTCTCCAGTGAGTAAGCGAGATGTTTGCCGTGACGCGGCTGAATAGGAACTAAACTTTTATCTTATACAGAACCATCTCTCCAACGGGTCCAACTTTTCAACGGGACCAACTCTCCGTATGCATGCGTCTCTCTTGTCCATTGCTCTTTCGTATGCATACGTCTCTCATAACTGGATCTCGCGTATGTTGATTCTGTCGTATGGTGATTCTCTCGTATGGTGGTTATCTCGTATGGTGATTCTCTCGTATGGTGATTCTGTCGTATGGTGATTCTCTCGTATGGTGGTTCTCTCGTATGCATACGTAACCCATCCTCGTACACAAGTCAACGGTCTCCCGTCCTGCCTGGCGTAACATGAGGAATATTTTTCGTACTACTACTACATCGTCTCCAACATGAGATCCAACGGTGGGTTACTTTTTCGCTCCGCTGATGATGATGATCCCTAGGAAAAGTTTACGAATAATCTAATATTAACATATAATGTAATGTAATATTCCCTTGGGAAAAGTTGAACATTATTTTCAAACTAGCTAAAAAAGCTAGACTGTATTATCGCGTAATATGCTTTTCTAGTGCACTTCCCTGCATGAACAACGAAGGGGTTCAATATTGTGCATCTAATATCCCTAGTCTTAGTTTAGGGCCAGGTTCACTGCGTTATCCTAGCAGATTTTCTTTCTCTCTTGGTCTTGTAAGTTTTGCGTCGTTGACAATGATATGGATGAAATCATCAACATGGCACGGATAAAAAAAATTAAGGGATGATGACGACCATCGTCCATGGTTTCTCAGAGTCGGCCCTGCCATTAGATGCACATGCTTGTTTGGGAAAGCATATTTTTTACACTATTACAACAACGTTCATTGCCCTACGAACAGGACAATCTTTCTCTATAAGTCTTTGATTGTTGTTTTTATTAACGCACTCAAGGTATAAGGACTACGAGCTGTATAAGCTCCACAAGCCATTCACCCAAGATTACCTAAAAGTACACATGCTGAGCTGGCCATTAAAGCGCACATAATTTTCAAATGAGTAGAGAGACCATTTTTTAGAGTGAAATTTAACTTTTTGCCATTGGGCATGTAGTGACTTTAGTATTTAAAAGTAATAGGGAAAAACAAGGTTTTATGAGCCCCCTCAAAGAACAACAAAAGCCGGAAATAATTCGAGATTTGAAATGCGCTGCATGAACTTGTTGTTGATGCCCGTGGCTGCGTGCAATTAAGGGAAAACCAGATAATGACACTGAAAATTCGTGCAGAGAAGAAATAAAAGGGAAAGAGGCTGGAATGGATATTGAGAATTATGTATGCATAATGCACGCACAATTGCTACTGCTGCCAATGCCATTTATTCTAATAAATTGTTTGTTTCTGCAAGAAGCAGGACTGCGTCGTTGTGCTTTTCCTGCGTCAGCGGTAGTTACACAGAATTGATGCAATACAACAAAAATATTTATTACTTTGCCTTCTGTCTCCGCACCTACCTACTCGACTGGAACATGCAAAACTCGCCAACGTAGCAGTTTACTGATAAAGACAATGTTTTTCTTGCTGGAAGGGGGAAGTAAAAGCATTATGTAAAACAGAGTCTCCATCCCAAAGAAATCATGAAAAGCTAGCCGTAGTGAAAAGCTAATGGTAATGGTATTATTACCACACTGAAAATACCAAAATGAACATTGGGATAAAAACGGCTCAACAAATATACCGCTAATATGGAACCTTAACTGGAAATGGCTCGGAGGAATCGTGGAAACTCTTATTTGTCGCCACGACCAGCCACCAACCCATTAATCAGTAAAATTATTGCGCACTCACGTGCACAGCAAAAGACTATTTCTGTAATTACTAATCAGGGTATTAATTTGGTTCAATATTTGATGCAAAATGTTAGTAGTCTCGTGACCAAGATCAATTTAGTACTGACTGACTGAAATTGCAGCGTCATGAAAAGGAGAAAGACGAGAGAACAATTCATTAACTGTAATTACTGATATGTAAGCTAGTAACGAGGAAATGNCTAGTAACGAGGAAATGTGTATAAAATCAGCAACTTTCCTTATCGTGAAAATGTAAAATATATAGTGTATTTCTTAAAGCCTCAACTTCATCTAAGATTGTGGATTATGTTAACTATTAAAGAGTAGTTAATATGGTCCATGGTTTTTACAACAAAAACTCTTTGTTTCACTCTTTTTAACGTTAGCCGAAACAGAATGTGAGGTAATCAGGAATCATTCCGAGCTGGTGAATACCATATAGAACAACAAAACTTGACTAATTCAATTTGAAACTGTTTTTGTTTCACATGAGAGAAATAAGGAAAGGTAGCTAGGTGCCAACAAGAGTTATTATCGCGCCTTTTGTTCCAACGATTTGATTTATGGTGGTTCATTTCTCCCTGTTTATCAGGACTAAACAAATACACATTATGTTTAGAGAACAAAATCAATTGCTTTCAGCGATACAAACCCTAACAATTTCTGTTCCAAAGGGCAAACAAAATGATAAGAAAATTACAGCGCAACGATAGCAAGACTGTTTTATCAAACAAAAGTTGCGCACTGCACCACGGTTTACTTTACTTGGTTAAGGATATGACAGCCACGTTCATAGAATGCATTACTTCGTTCGTGTGTTGTCACATCATTATCACATAACATGGCAAGAAAATAAAAAAACTCAAGTGAGGAGCGCCTAAAGGAAGTGCCATGAATAATATGATTCTTAGAAGAATTTCTTTTTGGAACAGTTTTGTTTAATTTTACTGATTAGAGTCGTCAATAAATGGAACACGAAAAAATGGAGCTTTACTGCAATGGAATATATTTATAGCTCCAATAAAAACGTTACATCGACAGGAAGTCCATCTCGAACCGATGTTGTTGCCTAGATTGGTGAAAGCCTTACAACGTTTGCAGTATCATATAACCTCCAATTTCCAATCTTCTTTGGACCTACAACAAAAATGGCAAACGGGAGTATATCATGCTGTACGATGTTTTATATGGTAGCTAAATTAGCAAAATTCTGTTTGCTTTTGTATGACACTTTCAAAACAATTGTGTGTTTTGAGGTTTCTCCTTGTTGTAGTAGAACAGAAGAGAATAAAGTGCTAAAAGTTCTTTCGTTGTTCATGCCCATCCATGTTTGGGTTACTTTGTAAAACGCTCCTGGTTCGGGTCAGGGCATAAAGCACTATATTAACTGTTGGGTTGTAAAAGTCATATAACTTTTTCATCATTTTCCCGACTTTCTCTCTTTATATTTGCATTAAGCTCATGAGAAAATAGCCATTTGCAGGAAATTACTCTTTATATCTTCCATCTGAATCTTGACTATTTGTTTTTACTGCGGTTCTCTCCTCGTTTGTTTTACACTCACACACACTCCGAGTGAAAGTAAACTTGACTTGTGCGAAAATGGAAATAAGTTTTACACACACATTTCTCATTTCTTATTACACAACACGCTAGACTCTAGTCTAACAGCTGACTTCTGGTTTTTACAACTGCCATTTTTAGTTATTATCATTGTTCTGACTTACTTAAGAGGAAAGACTGTTGGCTACAATTTTTACAGCTTTCTTTTGGAAGGTGGTAGGTAGAGAGAGAGAGGAGAACAATGTAATTTATAAAGCTTTTTTTCTCTCTCTTCTTCCGTGCGTGTGTAACACTTGGTTGGCAGTGATGATAACGCAAGTTTTCGTAGCAGTTTGTACTACTGGTACCCCTTTCCCGTTTCTTGGAATTTCAACTTATTTCGCTGTCTTTTGTTCGTTTCTGCTTTGGTTTTTATACGAAAAAATAGCAAATGATATTATTAGACTTTTGATTTATTAAACTTGACTCCGAGGATTCTCGCATAAGACTGTTGGCTACAATTTTTACAGCTTTCTTTTGGAAGGTGGTAGGTAGAGAGAGAGGAGAGCAATGTAATTTATAAAGCTTTTTTTTCTCTCTTCTTCCGTGCGTGTGTAACACTTGGTTGGCAGTGATGATAACGCAACTTTTCATAGCAGTTTGTACTACTGGTACCCCTTTCCCGTTTCTTGGAATTTCAACTTATTTCGCTGTCTTTTGTTCATTTCTACTTTGGTTTTTATACGAAAAAATAGCAAATGATATTATTAGACTTTTGATTTATTAAACTTGACTCCGAGGATTCTCGCAAAATGAGAGTAATCTTTCATACTCGTATAAATTTCTTTTTTACTAATCCAATCGTAACTAATTTATCTATGGGACAAAATAAGCGATATACAACATACATTAAATTGGTGGGGTAGAAAACGCAATAATTCTAAGGAATTGATTCATTATTAGGAATTTCTCGCTTCTTTATTATAACATCGCTGGTATCGTGTAAGGAAACATGAAACATTGGCATTGCCTGCTGTTTAATCTGGTTCAAACAGACGTGTTCAGTCATATACATAACTCTAAATATAGGATTTTCACGGAACTGAAGGTTACACATGGAAGAAATTTAGTACTTGTGAAGTGATGTACATGATTGTACGGAATCCCCACACCATTCATTCTAAATGTTGCATGCTTTAGCCATATATATGCCGTGTATATGTACTATTTACCTATGTATGAAGAGAGCATGCTCGTTAAAGACAGGTAAAGAGTTACAATGTGTTGAAAACAAGTTCAAATATCGAGATACCAATGCCACAAGTAATGAAATTACAGTCTCAGGGATTCGAAAAGTTGTAACTGTTTGTGCTGTTGATAGTTTAATGGAGAGGGAAGCTAAACGTGACAGAAATAGTGGAAAGATACGAGACAGCCACGTAAAGGTGAAAATCTCTTCAAAGTGTTCTTTCATGCCTTTTGAGTGGAGTTTCTGCTATGGTGTAGATGCTTTTCTCTCTGACATGCTCGAAAGTTTCAAGCTGGGGTGTGTTCCTGAATCCTTGATTTCTGAGTCCATGAAAGATTAAACATGAAATTGCATCCAGCACAAAACTTCAAAACAAAAGAGGAAAAAGGAAGTGCAGGAGTGGAGCAGTCTTGCAGTTTCCATTTAAGTAATTAATTTTTTAGCTCTTTTTTGTGTTTTGGCCTTTGTACTACCCGTTCCAACCATTTTATAGAATGAAACTTTAGAATCATCAGAGTGCATGTGAAGCTTGAATAAAAGATGTACGTGAGCCCTATGTACCAGTAGTTGTTAAATAACGTCACTTCATTAGTTTTTATAGCAGTGCACAGTTAGAACAGTTTTGCACTTGACTAGCAATGAATAGCGTGAATAAATGATATGGAATATGATAAGATGATAGAGTGATTAGGCTGTGCTATGATTATTGCTTGCATTCCTAATGCCTTGATTATAACTATAAACTTGGATGCATTTAATCTACAATATTAGTTTAATATTTGGAAAATGCTCCCTCTTCTCTTTGCCAAGTATACGGATTAAATATTGCTGTTTAGACGCTTGTAAAAAAGTTGTTCCGGTATCGAAGAAGACGTGGATTCTATTGCTCTGCATTTTCAACCAAGTGTTCTGCACTAGCAATGAAAGGAATTGAATGATCACAGAGGGATATGTACAATGAACACCCTGGAGAAGCTGTATTTCCCACTTTTCTCCTACTGCATTATGCAAACCAACAAGATAATGCAATAGAAGGCGATTACGTTTGCTCTCGTTGAATTTGAATTACTTTTTGATGTGATATTTGGGCAAACAGACTCGATGCATTTTTAGTTACATTTCATTTCACTGTGTGAAAAGGTGCATTCTCTATGAATTTCAATACTGAAAAAAGACTGCATTCTAAATCACGTTTTATTCGGCATGAATGCATCCCTCCATAAAATGCTCGTGTAATCATGAGCCTCTGTTGAAGGGATTAGAATGTAATATCAAAATAGAATTTTCAACGAGGAAGGAAACCAAAAAGAGAATCATAAATTGTACAAGTAGCGAATACCAAATGTGCAATAGAGAAAATTGTTGGTCTCCTGTGGTGAGAAACTCACGAACTGTTCTTCTTGCAATTTTCTCCGTATTAAACTATCCCTTGAAGATGCAAACAATCTCGAGTCTGTATGCAACAACCTATTTGTTTCAACGAATTCAAAGAATTTCATGTGTTTCGAATTGTAAATTGGATCCAGTTTAACAATATGCACATAAATAAACGGATAGAAGATTCCTGAGTATGTTTGCCTGCTATACGTGAAAATAAACGTGAAGAATCTGTACCTAAGCGTTAGATTCTTTTACCTTTATGTGTGTATTTGAATGCAGGAATGCATAGTGTAAACTGTTGGTAGGAATGAAGAAACAGAGGATTGATAGAGTGAAATCATCATGGCAACCTATCTCTTCAGGCATTTTTACGGATTGCTCTCAAAAGAGAACATTACAATCGGACTTTCTCTTGTTCGATTTGAAAGGATATGTGAGTGGGTACTATTTTGTGAGTGTTGGCCCACTCGTATTGTGAATTATGCAGGACGAAAGGGAAAGAGCCAGCTGTGCCAGTTCACATCACATCCAATAAAACGTCTGTTCTCTTTTTCCTTTCCCGTTTACTTCAGTGCTCACTCACTTGTTTTTTGGCAAATGGAGAGTATATCTTGCTCCCTATTACACAATACTACAAATATGCAATGCACTAAATGAAAAAAAAATTCTGTCAGAAGAACAAGTGTCTCTCTACCACAATAGACGGATAATAATCCGGACACAAAAATATATACTATCCCGTTCGCTTATACGCTTTACCACGAAATCATGAAACGCACTATTGTGTAAAAAATGTAGATTCGTATTTGGTTGCATCACAAGTTGGAAAAAAAGCAATCGGAAGTAAGATCCTTGTCTCTGACAAGAGTATCATTCCCATTCCTTTCACCATCAGTCTTACTCAATTCCTCTGAATGAAATATTCCGTGCACATGAAGTAGGGAACACAAAAACAGAGAAAAATACCAAGAAGAGCTTTCTCTTTCCTTTTTTCAACTTTCTAATTCTCACCCGAGGAAAAAGACGGTACATTTCGAATGACAAATAGGTAGAGGTAGTTCTGGTAGCCAACCAAGTCAACTGCTGAGCTTTTTTTGACGATAAATGTTAGCAAGGAGGAGTCTTGGTAAAATGTGGATGCAGATGCTAGTGGACAAAGAAAAGAGACGTGGAAAGCTCGGAATAGTCCCTTTCGTAGATGTATAGTAAAAACGTAGAACTTTTAAAACGTCACATTTTATGTACACGAAAAATAGATAGGTATCGCGACACAAACGGATGCAATGCTCTTGTCGCACTGCTCACTGGTCGTTGATGATTACAAGGATGCTGTTGCTAAACTTATGGTACTGGCTATAAGCCCTTGATAGTGAGGCGCCACTGAGGCTTTGCACGTTCGAAATTATAGGAACTTCTAGAAGGAACGGACGTTGCTCCCAGAAGTGTAACGGCTCACCAAGAGAAAAACTTGAAGCAGTTTCCATAGCCGCATACCTACTCAGATTACATTATGTGCAAACGCTACTGTGATGTTACTATTTTACCTTCTTGAGAGACCATATGAGATTTTTATGGAAAAGGCAAAATGAGCATCTACATAATTTAGCAAAGTAATGTCAAACATGCATTCTCCAGACGAGGAATACACAAGAAGCATGTGGTTCCTTGAAATACTTGTGCGCATCCAAAGGTGCAAATATGTACTTTACTGTGTCTACACCTCGAGCAGTTTTCTTGGCAGACGTAAAATACTTTCACCGCTTTATTTAATCAAGAGGCTAAACCGAAATTTAATACATAACAAGAACCTGATGTTTTGACGTTCGTCATTCCCACGATAAAAGCTTGTCGCTTTCGTTTTCCAAGGCTTATTTTACGGCGAAAGTTCATTTCAGAACAAAAAAGGATTATATAAAGTCAATATTGATTGATGTTTAAAATTGCAACGGTCTTATGTTTGAAATGCTAAATCATGCTTTTATGATATTGCAATACTTCGTTAAGCCTGCAAAAATACAAGCCAAAACTTTATCAAGCACGCATTCGTAGTAAATAAACCCCAGCTTATTATGCGATGCGTCAAGCTTGATTTCGGTTTCTTGTCTGCTCCAACGTTTGTGTCTCTCGTTTATAGCAAAAGATATTATACAATAAAGTCCTAGAGTTGTTCCTTATTTGCATAGGGATCCATCTACAAAGAATATAAAAGTCTGGTTTGAAGGGAAAGTGGCAATGAATGAACCTAGAAACATTCCCGTTTTCTCCATGAATGCTTAAGAATAAAGGAGAATTTTCATGACAAGAATATTTTTTGTACCACGGTACCTATTTTAGTATTGCTAGCAAATGATGGTGGCCATAGTGGTGGCGGCGATGAAGGTTGTCGGTCGGTAATCCTGTGACGATGCCGCTGTTAATTGATGTTGGCTCTGTTGGAACAATGCCCGCTGCGGATGTTACCACCACTAGCACAAGCCTCATCAGAGGAGTAGCATCAGCAGCTTTTTTGTCCAAATGTATACTGTATCGCTATGATTTGGCTGAAACAATAGAGAAATGAACAAAATGAGAAAGTAGAAGAGCTTGGTAGTAGTGAAGCTTTGTAACTAGCATCACTCTTCTATTCGGTTTACTCACGCTCACGTACTTTATAACCACCAAAGCCTTTTCTGGAACAGTTTTGCGGCTCGTTCAGTCCCTGTTCGCGTGTTCTGCATTCTCTTGTTTGTGCTCATTCACACTAGCAATCTTTTTGACTGGCAGATATACAAAACCTTCGTTAAACATTTGGAGACGGAAAAGGAGACGATGATTTTCCTTTTGTTTTGTTGCGCTCTTTTACGAGCCAATCGTTCATCTCCATTTTTCGCTTACCACTGCACATATCCTGGATCTACACATTTACATCTAAGTCGACACGCATATGCGAATATCTTGTGGTGACAAAACTTCATAGAAATACTCACGAAAACTTTACTATGAAGCAAGAAACTAAAATCTAGAGCCTACATCAGCCACGATTCACTCTTCCTGGAATGTGAATGCCTAGGGAATACAAACATTTGTCCAGATTCTGAGCTTAAAAACTGGAAGCATATTTTTGAGGAGCGCGAATATATTAATGAAAGCAGTTTAATAAAGACGTACTCTGCTATGGTGTATTCAAATAGTAGTTATATAACGCTTCTTCTTATTTTATGGGTATAGTTTTATTCCTAGCCCAAGCTATTTCTTGACTCAATTCATTGCACTGTCCTGTCTAATGATTTCCTCCATTGGCAGTCAGTCTGATTCGAAAAAATCTTATTTTATCTGTTAAAAGCAAGGACAATATTTTATGAATATTTGCAGTTCTCGTTTCTCCATCACATAGTTGGAACAAAATATATGTTTGGTAAAAAATAATACTTTTCCCAAACTACCTTCATCATTACAAAGTTAAATTATATATGACGGAAAATGGTAGATAAAATTAGAACACATTTCGTTCAGTTCCCAAAACGTGATAATTGCGATAGTGCATAGGGTATTATGATCTCTTAATTCAAGTATGGAACCCAGTAAGACAGCTTGTCTAGAATTCACGTTACGTTTTCACGCGAGTTCCTGATTCATGTAGGTAAATACGTCGCGGCGCTCGCTAGCTTCAAAATCACTATTTTGACTAGGCTTTTACGAGGAATAAAATGATGACAGCCATGCACTTTCTCCCATAGGGCAACCTTCGAGTCAAGCTATGGTATCGCTGTTCTGTACAAGGCAAAACGTTAAACACGTCAGTTGAACACCAGCGTGTTTTTGCAATTTTCTGTAACGAGG
This sequence comes from Akabosia matsudoensis, assembly GCA_019593645.1. Classification (NCBI taxonomy): domain Eukaryota; kingdom Metazoa; phylum Arthropoda; class Collembola; order Entomobryomorpha; family Paronellidae; genus Akabosia; species Akabosia matsudoensis. The sequence continues at coordinate 7,304 of VICI01002188.1, read as the reverse complement.
CAAATACCATGAAAAATCTCCATATTCAACGTTTTTCATGCCTTGATTATCAGTAAGCAACAACCAAACGTTATCATCATCGTCGTCTGTACTGTAGGTAAAAAAACTATCAGGCAGGATTACTATCTTTTACTTTATTGTAGCGTATCATAATCAACATTTTTGGCGAAAGCACCAAGCTTGGAGAGCAACATGGTTTACATACATAGTAATAACTTTATCGATATACAGCATAAATGTAACGTAAATACAACTCTATTCCGTAATCGTAGAAGACAGAATATTGTTATGCATACCAATAAATGAGCCAACCACAATTCCTTCCTTTTCCATTCTTCATGTGGGTTACATGATGATGATGATGGTGGTGAAATTACTTTTAACGTATCTTGTATGTTTCAGCCGTGGTAGTGATGATGATCATTTATGGTAATAGGTCTCATTTCGTTACGGGTTTTACGGGATACCTCACTCAGACAGACTTTATATGTTTCTAACTTATACAAATCGTTTATTTTTGCATCCTTTTCCACATCCCAAAAACACAAAACGTACTGCTTCACTCTTCTCTTGTACACTTTGCACCTCTGGATTCATGAAAGCGCATAAGCTCATGTTTACCGTATTCCATCAAGATCAAGGATGAACAACACAGATGATTTCATACTACAGGAAACTCTGTTATCTATTTGCTTCATTCAAGCTTATCTAAAAGTTTTGTAGAAGAAGTGGAACAGAAAGAGAATTTGAAATATGAGATTTTTTGTGGTGTTTCCTAGTTTCCCATATCCAAGTGACCAACAAGCGCAACTGAACACAAAATTGAAAGCAAAAGACTCGCTTCGCGAAACGCAGCTGTAGACTAGTATTACAGCATGCGGCTGAATTGATAGCGTGTGAATGTAGTTCGTCTGGGTTTGTACAAAAACGAAATATTATTTTTAAGTTTTCTGCTCAACTTTTGGAAATAAGAAACCCAAAAAGTATGTCGGCTACTCTCGTGAAAGCAGAAACAAAGGAGTGAGATAGGAAATTGGAGGAAAACAGGCAAGCGTAAAATGGAGTTGGTGCATGCTGGTGGTACAAAGGGAGACAGATATAAATGCTATATAGCTTTATATGATCCATGAGAACTCGGTTTGCTGCTGCTACTGAGCCTGCCACAATTTTCTCCTCTGGGTTTTACAATTCGTCCACGTCGGCTGAAATTTTTAAAGGTCTTTTTGAAAAGTTTGAGCATAAAAATTGAGTCGTCCGGTACAACGGTGATGCATTTCTACTGTTATGCCATTAACTACGTCGTAGATATCTTCAAGAATGTTGTATTTCATGATTTTACAACTTATTTCGGATCAGTGATCAGCCTGTGAAGGTTGATACATATGTTCAGAGATTGGACAGCATACAGCTAGCTTCCTTTGGCAAATAGCTTCCAATCTAAGCATAGAATGGCACAACAGAAAATGACTAAAGATCCAAACACTAGACGATTCGATTCTTTCAAAGTTTACGTCAATTATGAACATGAAGTTAATTCTAGTTAGATTATAGCTGTAATTATAGCTAGCTAGAATCTAGTAGCTGTATAAAAGTCAAGTCCAAGCCGAAGTTTTTTTCTTGAGCATTCCTGTCTAGTAGGTTTTCTATGAAGATATTATAGGCATATATGTCCCCGTAAGAATTACAACCAATATGCTATAATAGCACTTTACGCTCTCCATCTTGAATTGCAGTATCCATTTGTCAATTTTCAAGTACCATTACTCACTCATATCATCTAAAATATTTTATTGGACAAAAAACCTATTATCCGAGTTGGAATGCTCACATTGTACCAGTGCAGTCCTGCCTGGTAAAGCCGTAATAGAAATAATAATAAAAACGTAATGTACATTTTTGAATCACAACGTGTGTGGCATTTATTTTTGGGCACTTTCCCCTTCTGTTCCTTGTATCTTTTCTTAGAACATTTTGGAAGGAAATGCCGAAAAACCAAAAAAATGCAACAAATACAAAAAATCATAGAAAAAGCAAAAACACGTATTGCACACCGAATAATAAAACAGACAAGGAAAATATGTATTGATACAGACGGAAAAGAGTAAAAAAACGGCACAGGGAAATAGGGGGAAACTTACTGGAGCAAGATTTCCTACTAGAGACTACTACGGCTAAAAAAAGGAGAATTCCCCTCAGGAACGATTCGTATTGTATTCATTGATGTATGTACTACTTCTGTCTGTCAGTCATGGAAAGAATAAAATACACGCAGTATCTGAACAGATGCCTTTTATCTTTTTTTCTCTCTTCTTCTTCCGTTTACCGATATTCAGAGTTCAAAGAAAGAAACTTTTATTTTTCGCTGACTATGGTATCAAATGCTGATAGCAACTAAGCTCGAATGTTGGTAGTTTTTTTGTTGTTTGTGACTGTATGTGAGATGAATTTTTCAATTCCCTTCTTCCTCTTTATCCCAAAAATATTTAACTATTACTTTGAGCTCATTCAAAGTCAAACAATTAAGTACGCACAGCAAAAACTTCTCTTTCTTTTTCTTTTTATAATTCAAATTTTCGTATGGAATTCCTTCGAGTATTAAAAGCGAAAAATTAAAAGGAAAACTTCCTCAAATCATTTATCCTATATTCCCCTACATCGTTATTGCGTTTTTTATTCGTTGGTTGCATTGATATGAGAAATGAGAAAAGGGGTTTGAAAAAGTTATAAAATACTTCAGATACAAAATGCATCAATACTTTTGGGATAGGAAAAATAAAACAAATTCGCTTATCGACGAAGTAACAGAAAATACAAGATTGTGTCAATTTACCTATTCCCACGCGCCTGTGAGTTTCCTCATCTTTATCCTACTAAAAATTGCTAATATTTATTTTTCATGTTTATTGTATTTCTAGAAAAAGTCATTCAAAAGAGATTCACAAGGGGCAGCAGGAAGCATGAGCAATTTATACTTACTAATAGAAACCAAAATGCATGTATGCGCCTATAATATTCGTCTATTGAAAAGCAAAATCGTGTAAGAATCCCGTTCAACATTGGAATTCAAAAAGAAAGCAGTTCACCTTTCAACGCATAACAAGTTTTCTCACTTGAATGCAAAATATCTTTACACCTACGAGCACAGATTATTCCTTTTTTTCTTCCAACGTTGTTGCTTCTTTTTACAACACAATATCTTCATGTGGTAGTACATTACATTACGACAGAAAAGGAAGGAAAAAAATGTCGAAGAAAAGGCATCGCAGCTTTTTTTAAAGGCGTAAGTATGAAAATCACAGACTTTCTTCCATCTTAACACTCAAGACAGCAAAGAAAAGTAAGATTTTTTTTGTAAAAAAAATAAAATTTGTTATGCCTTCTGAGTACGCCAGGTTCAGCTGGTTACTTACTTTGCTGACGGCTTTGCCTTCCTTATTTCATTTTGTGTGTTATCCTTTATCACCCCAACCCACACACCAATGTTGATTCTTTCTGCCCTAATACAGTGCAAGGCAAACTAGGTAGGAGAAAGAGAAAAGATTTTTTACTTTCGGTTTACTTAGCCTAGAGAGTGAAAAAGAGTCACAGTTTGTTCCCGAGTCATTTGTAGCACCTAGGAATGTATAAAGTACAAAAACATGTTTTAACAGCAAAGTTTTTTTTTCTCTCCAAAAAAATTTCTGCGACTTGTGCGAGCGAAAGCGTTAGAAGAGGAATATGTGGTGGTTTAAAAATTGGAAAAGCAACATGAGAAGGGGAAGAGGATAAGGATGGAGAAAGTGAAGACTTTTTTAAACTGGAGAGAATGTGTGTTCAGAGAGTAGAATGTAATGCGTTTTTAAGGAAAAAATTTTATGCTCAGTCTCACGATGATGAAAGAAGCAAAAGAAAAAGTGCAAGCAAGCAGGAAAAAAAATTCTTTAGAAGAGAAAAGAAAGCAAAGTGAAAAGATTTGAAATGTTTGAGCAGCTTATCAGCTGGTCGCAGGCAGTGAGTAACTCAGCAGAAGGTAACCAAGACTAATGCAAGGACGTAACAAGAGAACTTTTTTTCTTATACTGAAATCAATGCTGCTGCTTCCTAGTCCATAGTCGTTTATCGACTCGGATATACCCTTATAAAGGAAGTATGTACTTATGTGTGCGAACATGTTTTTTTTCTATTTTACTTGGGCTTTTTTTGAAGTTTGTCTCTAAAATTTATCCACCGTTTTGGTAGTTTAAAGCCGTTTTAATATTGAGCATAGAAAGGGTGTGACGAAGATAAATTTTTCAGTATATTTCAAAACATACCAGCAATTTGGGACTTGGACTTTCATAGGCTGGAAAGAGAGATAACGTAAAAATTTGTGTGGGTTGGTTTTATATCATGCTTTAAAAATGACTGCAAATGACATTTTCTCTATTTATTAACTTGTCAAATACCATTACCTAATGACTTTCCCCACAGCCTACTGTTTGACTAATGAAATTTAGTTTGTATTTAAGCCAATTTATTATCGTGGTTGGTAGCCTGGAAAAGCTAGCTCATTTCATTTTGAATTCAGGAGGAACATTCTACTATTTTTCCTTGTAATTATACTCTTGACCGGAGTTGAAAGTAAATAAGAATTCAGCTCAATTTATCATTAGATGCCATCTCACCATCTATCAACTTTATTATGGAGAAAGCACTCCTCAAAGAATTTTTCCCAAGTCCAGCCTTTCTGTAGTTTTTTCTGACGGTGATCGAACGCTATGATGATTCCTGCTGGGGAACTGATAGAAAACTGCGAAAACTAAGTGATGGTGATAGTACAAAGCTGATGATTTCCCTTAGGGGGACAAAATACATATATTCATAATAATATACTTGCTTGCTTGCTGAGTGTGTGCCTGTTCTAGTAAGGAATATTTTCTACATGATTTCTTATCTGACATGTGGTGCGGCTTGATCATTGGTATTTAATATGATTTTCTCCTTGGCTCTGTTTCCTCTCTCTCTCTTTATATGACAGTTGTTGTCGTTCCTCTCTCTCAATACCGAACGCGTTCCTCCTCAATACTTTCATTGGAATTCTTTTGTTTTCCCCCTCGTCGTCATGAATCATGAATTCAGAGTGAAATTGGAAATTGGGGGACACAAGCAGTGAGTTGGCTTTAGTAATACGTCTTTGTTTCGTAGTACGCGGTATGATTAGCAGTAGGTGATGTCATTATTTCAGGCAGCGCAGGAATTAATGAAAGAATGAATGATTGAGGATAGAAATGAAGGACGGAATCTAATTGACGTATCCGTCGTACTTGTGATGACGATCGTAGGCAGGCTGTTGTTCTGCCTGCAACTTTTCCGTCATTTCTGAAGTATATTTATTTGGTTTTCTGAAACGACAAGCCATAAGAAGAAAAGAAACTTAAAGACGGATTGAGAAAACTCATTCAATGGATCAAATTAATGGTTTTTTCTGGTTCGGTTTAAGTTTAAGTTATAAAAAAATCGTGAACAATAGTCTTGCTTTTTTCAATCACTTTCCAAAGACATTTAAAATTACACGGAGACGATATCTGTGATAAACGCGCTAAGACGTAAGGTTCAAAAGCTTTATAGTACAGTAAAATACATCAAAGACTATGGACATTGGTCGGAAAGGAATGAACGCGTCATAGAGCACGAGATTAGTGTGATCCCTGTGGCTTGTGTGATAGCTCAATGGACGTGAAAAAAATGTTCAGGAGTTTTTTTCAAGAATCAGATGGTAAGAGAACAAAATCACGGAGCAATAAAACTTGCAGTGGGGTAGTAAAGAAATCATTCGTTTCCTACGACAGAACATATTCGTCCCAAAGAATTCATTTCCTATTATGAAATGCGTGTGCATACTGCATGGCACTCAACATCATAACTTTGCCAACATTATTACAGCGAAAACCGGCTAAATGAAATTACTTGTAAAACTCTACGGTTAGATGCATGCACACACGGAAAAGCATATTGGCATGAGGAAATGCGTAACAGGGAGTACAATAAGAAAAAAAAGTTATAAAAAATGTATATCGGAGTGGACGATAAATTGGAAAATGGGAGATAGGGAAGGAATCATGTTGAACATTCCTTCGTGGGTAAAAAAGGGAACATTTATAATGGGTCTTTAATGGCCATTCCTAGTTATCCTGTTGTTTTCTCTCTCGTCAAATGCAATCTAGACACTAGATGATATACTTTCTTTCTTACTGGTATCAAAGGGGACACGGCAAAATTCGAAATGTTTCAGGGAATCGAGAGGAAATAATAGTACAAGAAGAAATTTCATGTGGCGTAGCTACATTTTTATGCCTTTTCATAATGTATCCACCCCCATAAAATCCAGCAGGGACAATATACCAAGAATTGTTCGGAGTGAGTATAGATTAGATAATGTAAAAATGTGTTGGGGGAGAGCGAATTGGATAAAAGGAGCCTCGGAGAAGCAAAATACCTTTTCTATGTTGATTGGATAGTTTCTTAGAATTTGGATCCCCAATTGCGATGCTGTCTTCGTAGCAAACACGCTATCATGGCATGTGTACAATTTAATCATGGTTGTACTTATCAGCTAAGCTACAATTTTATCAGGGAGTAACTGAATTGTGGGTGAGTCAAGTGAAAGATAAAAGGAAAAATGATGCATCATAAGTCATTATTCATTATTTTGTAATATTCCTTTAGAAAGCCTGAAAATTGCTCACAGTGGCAGAGAAAATAACTATAATCGCCAGGTCTAGCAAAGCACGGCAAATGCATAACTTTGAAAAAATGAAGATCTTTGCATCAAAACTTGCCGGCCTGTTTATTTTAACGAAAGTATGACCATCTACGCATCTTTGTAATCGGAATCCTTTTCCTTTCTAATGGTTCGGCACATGACTTGACTCGTTTGTTGCTATGGTTAATCAACGGCTGCATATAGCTCATGAGTTGTTACCTACAGTACCGCATAATCCGGCATTGACTAAAACACAACTTCCGCTTTCCCATCTAATGAAGAGGCAGCTACTTTATTTACAATGACTAGAGGAATCATGTGCAAAATGGCATGGTTGAACGTGATACCGTTCTCACTGGTCGTTATCTAAAATCGATTTAAACATTGCTTGGATACATCTTGGAAACTCACATTTTCTCCTCAGTTTTGTGACGGTATATTATGGAAATTTGTCTATTGAAACGAAGACATTTATATGCTCTGATATCTTATGTATTTATTATGCTTGTCTAAAGTGAACCCATACACTGGTGTTACGTCTGTTGTTCGAACGAATACAAAATGAGATTTGAATGTAAAAATA
>VICI01002187.1:0-17798 GCA_019593645.1 Akabosia matsudoensis | reverse complement strand
GTCAGCCAAATGCTTTCATTGTTTAGAAAACTGATCTGAACCTTCTTTATTACCTTCTGAATCTGAATCATCGTCGTCGTCCTCATCGTCTCGAACTGGTGTACCTGATGGTGAGCAACCAGGTCCCTTAGGGGAACACGTTGGGGCTCCAGAAGGAGAACAACCTTTTGTTCCGACCTTGCAGGATGGGGTCCCCGAAGAATGACAACCTAGGGTTTGAAATAGCTTATTATTCATCGTTCAAGTTCGTATGATCATTTCTTACATAATTTTTTTAGTATTATCTCCTAATCTTCTTCATCTTACCATGATAGTAAGATAAAGATAATTATAAGTCGCATGACTTCCAAAAGATTAAGATTCGAAGAAAGAGAAACAATATAGTTCTAGTAATGTTTTACGAGCTTTTTTCAAAGTATTGAAGAAAAATAAATCGAAAGCTCACTGTTTTCTATTGTAAGAAACAAGCGAGGAATAAGGCTTATCATGTTGTTATCATTGCCGAATGAACCATGCAAGATGTAACACGATAAGAATCGTATCGATAAATTAAGTTAGAACACTAACCTGGAGTATTACGCCTACAAGTGGGTGTTCCCGATGGCTGATGGCATCCGCGAATTTTTGTCTAAGTATTTGAAAATAAATAATTCGAAGTGTCATTGCAATAATACTTCAGTATGTAATTGCGAGGAAATATATTTGAAGGTAAATGCAATTATTTGTATATACCGTGCAAGCGGGGCTCCCTGATGCAGTGCACCCACGAGCACCTGCTGGGCACGAAGGACTACCGGAAGCTGTACAATTTTGGCTTCCAGGCTTGCATTTTGGAGTTCCAGAAGCGTGACAACCCTTACTTCCTGGTTGACAAGCTGGATAACCAGACGCAGTACATCCAGGGCTGCTTGGGTTGCATCTAGGGCGCTGAGCGGTCGGGCTTTTAGACCCTGTCTCATCCGGATTGCACCCATCGTCGTTGGGACCATTTTGACGTTTTTGTGGACCTTGATGTTGCTTTGGAATGTGTTGTCTACGAGCGTGTTGACTGTTCAAATGATGATTGGACCTATGTTCCGGTTGACGGTATTCACGGGCCCAATTATCATGATGATAGACCTACAGGAAATTCCCATATCCAGACTCAGATTGTAAATTTTCAAATTTTATAACACAAATTCAAACACATTCAACTCTTACGTGTGATGCATGTGTGATGTAAACTACACACGCCAAGAGTAACGCGGCCTGGAGCGTTTTCCAAGCCATTTTCAGCGAATTATTCTTCTACCCGTTCCTTACAGTCGATGGAAAGAGAAAAAGAAGAATGATGAGAGGAATTCATCCACCTGAAGAGTTTATATACTAAAACCCACTGCGTTCTAAACAGGTGCCTTTTGAGCTCATTGCGTTATTTATTAGTTAAAATTACATCAATCATAAACCATACACTCTTCAATAGCCAAAGAACAGATAAGCATATTTCAAATTGCGTCAAAATTACCACATTACATCTAAGCAGACAACAACGTGCCCACCCGCAAAAGTGCTTCAATCCATTGTAAAAAAAATTAAACTAGAGAACGCGTCATGACGGCATAAGGTATCTGTCTCTGTTCATAATGTATGATAGGTCTCATTAGAAATGAGTTATCGAGTGGAAATCACACAATATGCTGGCTCTCAGCACGTGTGTAAACGTCAAAGAGTGACTTTATGTGGAGCGTGTTTAATGAGTACAAGCACATCTTTTCACCTGAAAATAAGGACAACAAATTTGAGAGAGCATAAAAAGATGGGGGCTGAAGATGTGTTTTCAATTGCGAATATCAAGTATATAATGTTAGGAATAATGCGTCTTACATAGATCTTAAATTGATTTAGAGCAAGGAACGCTACCAGCAATAGCTACTTTATATTTATCATTACTTTCAAAAGTTTGTTTCACCGAAGTCTCGGGTTTACCAGACCGATGTCATTTTTTAAAACCCAAATATCAATTTTCGCTGAAAATCGTAAGTGCTTGAGCAAAAAGCAGCAACTTAAATACTCATCAAGTTTGCGCCAGGGATTACATAATAGAAAAAGGACTCTGCTCAATGCATAGAAATATTTTCCATCAATAATCTGAAAACAGAATTAGTGAGGAGGAGGCTGTGGATAATCAGATCATGTCGGTATATGATAAGAATATTGACAGAAAGGAAATGCATGGATGGCGCCGATAAAACCACTAAAATTGTGTCGCAAAGCTAAGCGCCCTTTTTCTTTGCAAAAGGAAAAGAGCCCAGGAAATTCTTAATAAAGTTTGAGACAGAACAGAAATCTTCAGAGTGGGTAAATATTATGCTTTACTTGCTCAACTTGTGTGCTCGCACGGATTGTTTTGGGAAAATACCTGCTGGAAAACGTTCCTCAGTTTATTGACAGAAAGCTTTTCACTCTGAATGGGCTGAAAAGGTTTCCTCAACGAGAAGAGGTGACTTGACTGCTGTGGAAGACTTTTTAGTCGTAGGTGTTGACAACAGCATACAGCATACAATGATTATAAATAGAACATATTATTTGACATTTGTTATTGACCCTGGGGGACAAAAAAAAAACAAAAAACAAAAAAAAACAAGTAGAAGAATATTGTTTGCACTTCTCAAAGAGAAAAGCCAAGCTCAATATAATACTTTCGGGGCGAAAGGATGCCATTTTGACATAATGTATATCGTAAAGGCTCCAATTAATACCAAGTCTCGAAATCAACACTTGTCTCCAATTGTGTTCAGGGGATCTTTTAGCAGCTCATGGATTTACTGGCTATTCGTCTTTGGTCACGTCAAACTTTTGCCAACTTTATTTAGGGGCACTCTGCATGACTGCAGATTCTCTTAGAAACCATGGATTTTTTTTTCAAACGAAAAAACTAGAAGAGTAACATGGGTCCACTCAGTTGAGAAACGTACTGAATAGTCCGTGATGAAGAGCTTTCCATCATATGCCGCTGCTCCAATCGACCAATCGAGCTGAAAAGTGATAGCATAACAGCCTTCCGAGTCGCTCTAAGTATCCAACAAGTATATTCAAAATTCACACAATCAGAAAAAAAAGTTGACTGCTGACCTCAACTTTTTATGTTGTACCGATTGAGCTGAAGAGCAATAAGGTTCTTGCCAGTGATTAGAAGTATTACTGCACCAAGTTACCAGAAAATTGGTCAAAATCAAAACGTTTGGCCTTTACGGCGTCCACGGGCGGGCGGACAGACAAGCTCATCGACGCACTTACTTGCTGAACTGACTGAGTTCAGCTTTGTAATAGCAATAATCAAAGAGAACCATATTGCGCCATAATCCTTTGTTCAACACTAGCCGAACTAGTATTGCTAACTAGTACAATTAGTACAACATCTACATCGGTACGAAAAATCTCTCGAACGGGAATTTGAATTCCATGAAACTGAGTCATGAAATCAGGAATGTACCAATTAATTTTGTAGTTGCCTAGTAGCCATTGTTTTCGACAACTCATGCCTACAGCCAATTTGTGTATCTTGTAAAGAGAAAGGTAAGTACCTATCTGATGTGCAATTTATTATTTTTCATCGTTTTGGCTACGATTTTATGTAATACATATTATCTGCTGCTAGAAACAAGATCTCTGAGTACTTCGCATTTGGGCTTACAGTTATGTATATTGATTGAATGCTTGAAGAAAGCACTCTAATTATAGCTGCAATGGATAGATTCTAACCTAACTGGCACAATTCAGACGAATCTAAAGCACTAACGAACCAAACGCTCAGGTCATTGCACAATTTTGCTTGATTACAAACAACTAAATTGGAACAATAAGAAGAAAAGACGAATCGGATCATTCCCCTGTCTTCAGTGATACCCGTTTTTGGAAGCCTTGACCGAACGTTGATTCCCCGTAGCAGTACTACATATCAGAACTCCACTCCGAGTTAAGTTATTTTCGAACACGTAAATTGCCACGTGAGTCTAAGTCTTATTACTGTGAAGTAAATGCATATTATTAGCCGACTTGTTGTTCCTGTCCTGTCAAATAATATTTTATCAAAACTTCGGCATCTATATGCTCATTGCTCCCATACTCATAGAGTACGTATATTAGCTATGCACAGATTTTCGTAAGCCTATTTCTAATTGCAAAAGGACGGGCCGAACCACGGAACTATAGCTCCTCAAAAGAAAAAAAAGTATAATAGATAAAAGTTTGCAAACTCCAATCCGCTTCGGAAAAAGTTTCTCAGCAGCGCGTAATTGAATGATTCTTCCCATCAGTTCCTTAAAGTACAACAGTATACGTGAATTTTACGCAATAGTAGGTATATATATATGTATGTCGTTCGTATGCATCCCCCTGACGAACGTATCTATCTTTATCTCAAAAAAGGATTAAAGTTTCATTTTTAGACTTTCCTTAGGACTATGTAAAATCGCATCTTCTGCTAGAAAATCGGATTTCCTTGACACGTGTTGATAAGCTTCGCACGCATACATACACTTTTGGACTGACTTTTCCTAAAAAGGGGCAACAGCATAGTGCGCATTCAAGAAGGCAATTTGAATTAAATTCACATGGAATATGTTCGATGTCTTGAATAAACGTAATTGATCGGAATTGCCAATTGCCATTCAAATGAGAATTTGACGACATAAATATTCGCCAGAGTATCATGTATTTAGTTCGGATAGAGAAAGCAAGGTATGTAACGGTATTCCTTATCCCCTTGCAAAGCTATTCATACCACTTTACTATGCATCCGTGGAGAACAGAGCTGGACTCTTCGGAGAGTGACTTTATCAATTCCTCATTTTTTTTTACTTTTTATTACATGTTATCTTATTGCAAAAGAGTCTGAGATTTCAAATAATATCGCATTTATGTATCCTTAATTCTTTCAATTGTCTGGTTGGATACACGGATGAGTGCATTTTNAATAATATCGCATTTATGTATCCTTAATTCTTTCAATTGTCTGGTTGGATACACGGATGAGTGCATTTTGCCTTTCGTCATTTTTTTTTGAAAAATATACAGTTCCTCTGCAATTTAGTAAGCAAAACATCTTTAAAAGATACTAAATACTGGTTACACAGCAGCTTTAATAATTTTTTGTAAATACTTCTATCACCAATCCGTCAGAACAGAAAATTTAACTGAAATTCTAACTGAAAACCTGTATCGCTCTTTCTTACGAGGGCGAAATGATTAACATATGACAAACGAATAGAAACTACACTTAATTTAACATTAGAATCTCATGAAAATGTTCTCAACATGCCCCCATACGATCTACTGACGGGAGATCTGGACAGATCTCAAATGCGTGGCGTAACAAGTAGAGTGATAAATCTAAATGTCTGCATTTAAGTCTATAAATAATTTATTCCATTGAATTAATTTCGTACTCGTGTATTACTAATATATAATTCTGTAATGAATATCATATATCATTGACATAAAACGCCAGAGCAGATGCCCATGTAAATGTTAACAGGAAAAAGGGAACATTCAACAGCGCAATTGTTGCAGTCCTACATATCTGGTTGTATTGCATACACGATGCATCTACTAACAATATTGAACATGGCTTAAGAATGCTGCGGTTAACTGCATGCATGGCAACTGATCTCATGTAATGTTTCATGATCTCGGTACCAGAAGTTCTTTTTGACCTTCGACATCGGTTCTTGTGACCGGGTATTCGCAAAGTTTTTTATAAATGAAATTAAAACACGAGAGTAAACAATTATTATAAGAACAGAGTCTGGATCCATCCATAAAACTTTGAAGTTCATCCCACAAACTATATTTCGAACAAAAAGTTTTTTTCCACGAAACTTTGTAACTATCCATCATTTTTGAGTTTCTATTGATACTAGACAAGCAACAATCAAGCCAAGTTTGTTCTTCCAAAAGTGAAAGGTTATTGAATGGAAACTACCTGTTTGAAATTGATATGAGAACTACAAAAGAGTTTCCCGGTGAGCTACGTGAAAAGCTTTAAGTTTGGGGAAACGAATCTGCATTTATTGTGTACTCTAAGTTTCGTCATCAGATGAAAAAAAATCATTATTTTTTTCCTGTCATCTTTCCCCATCCAAGTAATTACTTATACAATTTCCAAGTCTTTACATTGGCTTAAACTTTTTGTTGAAAAAAAAACTTTACAATAACCGCAGACAAGCATACAGAAATTGACGTTGATATTTCATCTACATATGCATAGTAGATGGGAGATAGAAGATAGATTTTTATTATGTTGGAAGACTCTATGAAAGCAATTTCAATGTGAACAGAACGTATTCTTCTGAATCAAAATTCATATGTCAGGAAATAATTTGGCTTTTATAGCATGCCTCCAGCGTAGAATATACATACATGCCTGTAGGGTACTAATAGAAATAGCAACACATCGAAGATATCCGTTTCCGTTATTGAAGTTATTTCCAATCAAATTTCATAAGTATTGCGATGGACGTATGGATTCACAAAACGGTTGTGAAGGTTAAATACTCTAAATATCGGTACATGCAACTATCCGTACCAACAATAGGTGATTTATGTGTTGACCTATTTACAAAACTACTGGAATATTGAATGGTTATCTTTGAATACTTAAGATTTGCCCAATTTACATAGAAACCAGGTTTTTGGAAAAATTTTCCTCTAATTTGCCCACGTAACTACAACCTAATCGCAACTTTCTCTAAGGAAGAATACCTTTATCGCTCTATCTACGCACAATTGTTGTGGGATGTTTCCAATTTCCAAAGAGCGATCCGCAACATCTTCATTATATACAACCGGACGTCATAGAGATTGGAGAAACAAAGCGGAAAACCAGTTTGATGGACAGTAAAATAAGAGAATTTTATATAGAGTATAGCTGTGCTACATTTTTATATGAAGCTTACCCATAAATAATGGATTGGTCAGTTTATGGATGAATCAATCAAGTTGATTGAATGAATTTCATATTCATACGTGACCAGATAGGGTGTAGCAGTGCACCTTATTTTCGGTCAAGTCGGAAGAAAATCACTTTAGATGATTACACGATTTTTACAGAACATTCCATAACTGCGTTTCTCAAGGGTGTACACGCAAGAATAGATTTTACTTTTTGGGACTTTCCTTGGCTTTCATTTGAGTGTGTGTGTGAGCGGTTCTACTCATTGACTTTAATATCTTTTGCTGAGGGTTTTGGAGTTTAGCAGAGTAACTATATGTCACGTTGTCAGTTGCTGACTCAAAATGGTAAAGCGATGAATTGGAGGGGAGTAAATTGTAATTTCATAATAAAATGACCCATATAAAAATATGCAGATCTACATTTTCACTTCATATCCCGAGCGAGCTGCATGGACAAAATCTTCTAGGCCCAAATCTTTAACCGGTAAGATAAACGCAACGTTGAGAAACATGCAACTGACAGATTATCCCTTTTAAATGATGACGATAAGCAGAAATTTTAATTTATAGCAACACTTCCCATATAGCAGGTATTTCACTTAAATACACCCGGCCCTCTCAGTCCCAAGTTTCTTGACTGCATGCCTTTAATGAGAAATTTAGCTTTCCTTGCGATTAAAATACCATATAAAGGTATTTAATTCAAAACGCTTCATATTATTTCACTGAACACTCCCGTTGACAAAGCCATTTTTTCTTCCGGAGAAGTTCAATGAAGTTTCTGTTGCTATGAAACTCATTATTGTTGCCACCTCAACCGCAAAATTGTTTTAGTATGCTTCGATGAGCTACAATGAAAAAAGAAGATAAGTGTTCATTATTCGGTTCCATCTCAAACAATGCTTCACAAAACTACAAAGGCTGCATAAACTTTTAGGCAGGTTTTGCAGGTTGCTCTCATATGCCTTTATATCATTTGTGTGCGAACTGGGGGAACACGATCCATTCATGTAACTGGAAACCATGCCCGTAGAAAACTATTAGCAGATCCGTGCAAGTCGCTAGAATTACGACAAAGATCAACAAGAGGAAATATCAACTTGCAAAATATTCTTTCATGGAGATAATTATTTTGCAAGTAACTTGGAGTTTTTAAAGGGTAGATTGTTTCGGTTTGGTTTCATGATATGCGCTATCTGGTCCCCTGTAGTAATGTTTTCAATGAGACGTGATAATGAGCTGTCAGTTGCACAGTGGCTTCTCTAAGTGATTTATATAAAGTATGGGGAACCAAGTGGTAGATCTGCATGGTCTCTACCAGCTTAAAGTTGTACCTTCCCCAAGTTTTTGTCTGTTCAACTTTACAATGATTATCGTGAAAAATCAGTTTTGCTGAAGCAGTCAGAAGAGTCAAAGATGTCTTATTCTTTTGGTTGAAATTCGCTTCCAAAATAATTATTTCAAATTTTATCTTTTACCATGCCAATTTCATTCAGCCAAATTTTGAAAAAAACATTGGAAAACGGGAAACCAGGTTTTTCCCTTTCAGCAGTTATCGCCTCCTTTTGGAGCGAACTGGAAATAAATAAATGTAACCTCAAGCTGGAAACCTGTTTCGGTAGGTGGTGCCTCTAGTGTTCTGAATAAAAAGTGAAGTCATGAATCGCAATTAGGGCTCGATTTTATTGTCCTACGGCGTAGCGCTTATAGATTCATCTTGTCTGTGAACGGATATAGACATGATGGGTACATGAGCAGCATCAAACCGGTCATCATCAAGATTATGGAGATGTATTTTATGTAGGCATTCAAATGTTTGCTCTTCTCTTTACACACATCTTAAATATGTAATCATCAGTTTCTTGATGTTGAGTTCAGCGCTTGAACATTAACTACAGAAGTTTCTTCACCATTAACAAGTCTATTTCTATTTATTAACAAGTCTGTCTCAGTCACGTTTCTCGATTCTATTTGAAAAATGCATTTTTTCAAAATGATTCTAGGAGTTCTTGTATTCTGTGCAGCATTTTCGGCGAGCAATGCCAAGTCAGTACCTATTTCGTCAACCGATGGACGAAGACTTGGAAATAGTATGTCCCTCACGTTGTATCCATGTATTCAAGATAAAAGCTAAAACTATATTCATTTTTACAGGAACGATTAGCTGCTTGGACATGAGACTTGGGATCCGCTCATCAATGTGTGTCTGGGGCGAGTGTCCACTTGGGGAGGATCCTCCAAGAAGACGGGAGCTTTGGGACACTGGTTGTATGTGTATAGGAGAAGGAGATACACGCATTTGTCAGAAATGTTGTGCTTGAAATTATCTGGCTTTTATATGAAATTAAAGTTGAAATATGAAATAGGGAACAATGGGAAACTAATGAAACGATTTTCCTCTACATTATGCGCTGCAAAAACTTCTGGACTGTGCTCTTACTGTAAAACTCATCAGGACAGAGTTAAATCGACGGATTTTGATGCAATATCAGTGTTCATTTTGCAAGTTATTGTTGTTATCTGTTATGAATCTGCTAGTGGAAGCAATAAACTTGGCAACCGTCAATTAACCTGTAATAAAAAGCCAAGAAGGCCCTTAAGGAACGAACTTAACCACTTAAAATATTGAGTTTTATTTGATCCACATGAAAATTACTGTGACGTATAAATATAGACTCGAAAAATGCTAGTCTCATGCATGCCAAATTCTTAGAATGAAAGACACGGCTTTATTTGTTGAATAAGGTGTACCGTATTTAACTTTGAAAGGCTCTATATTCCTGGCGAAATCAAAACTTGTACATTATTTTTCATTACTTGCAGGTAACGTGGGTGCCATCCACGATCAGAGGCTCCG
Organism: Akabosia matsudoensis; assembly: GCA_019593645.1. Taxonomy (NCBI): domain Eukaryota; kingdom Metazoa; phylum Arthropoda; class Collembola; order Entomobryomorpha; family Paronellidae; genus Akabosia; species Akabosia matsudoensis. The sequence goes on along the minus strand of VICI01002187.1, from coordinate 8,008 downwards.
TGCAATTGAACATGTCTGCATTGAAATTGCAATTTTGAATTAGAATTTAACATGCAAGTCATATACATGCACTTTAAAATATAAAGTCGACCACTTGTAAAATTTTACCTACCTTTTCGATGCTCTATATCCAAAGCATTGAAGCATTCGGCTTCTCGAGGCCGTAAGCACCTACATTGACGAAAATCATACCAAAGCGGTTCTCCAGTTTCATCGTCCATTGCACAATTTTGCCTGACTGGAATTGTTCCGTATTCGTCAGTTAGCATGGATCTAGGCTCACACATAAAGTATCTGGACCAGTCTTGCGGATCTGGCACAAGATTTAGTCTATAGCCGTTCATGTAGCAACAACTAACTGGGAGTTTGCTGTTGAAATCGTCAATGTCCAAGGGAGAAGTGGAACTTGGTTGAAGGTTGAAAATCCACCAAAGCGATATGAGAATAGTTTTACAAGACATGTTGGACGACATCTTTGAAATGTGTTCGGTAACTGAGAATGATTTACGTTAGGAAGCAATAAATGAATGAAATCTCGGCGGATTAAATATATGAGAGGAGAGGTATCTTCCTGTTTACCAGAGCTTATCTTACTTCCGCATTTTGGTGTGTACATGAGGTAAAGCTGCTGACTTTGCAAATTTCCTGTATAGCTTTACTGGAACATAGTTGTTTGTAAACAAACTCAGTCAAAATTGTTACAGTGGGTGTGTTTGGGTGGCATTTTGTGTCCCATTTGTACTTTAAAGCTATTTCTAAAACTTAATTCGCTCACGTTGACATTGAAACGCAAATATTGAGTAAGATTAATGCTTGTATGCGTTTGTTTACTAATCCCATAAATACTCCTACAAATGTCATTCCCGTAATGAAACAGCTACACTTTATGGTCAACTCCCGTAATTTATGGTCAACTTAAAATCTCTGTTATTGACGAAAATCAACAAAATATCGAAATTTTTCATGTTGTAATTGGTACGCATCATCAGCACGCATTATTTTTTATGAAGTTTATACATGACATCACCATCACAACTGGACAGGAACTGACCCAAATAAATTTTATATCAAACCACTTGTTAGACGTAACCATGTTTCCATGCCTGTTACGCAAACCGAAACGGAAAAACAGTTGTTTCTTTGTCTTTGGCCAATCAAAAAAAAACAACTGTTGGTCAAGATTCTGTCTGAGGCTCTGGAAATGTGTCTTTTCGTAAAACTTTTGTAAACTCGACTACCAGAATTTAAGATCTGAATTCCGGAAACATGACCGCTGACTGAAAGCCATATGAATACGAGACGACACCGATAGTTGTATCTATTCGGAAATGTTCAATGCTGCGGTATTGGGGCATGATGCTAGTAAATATTACTTGGATTCGTTTATCCACAATCAAACCATACTAAAGATTAATATTTCCTCCTGTCAACTCATAATTAGTGGTTACTTTATTGGTTTAAGAAGGATACCTTAGGCGAATCTTTAGCGTTAGCGTTAGTAGCCACAAGTGGTAAATCTATGGGATAAGTGGCCTATATAAAGGAATGAAAGTGTAAGCAAACGTTATACTTAAATTCGCACGTTGGTGACGATTAATCGATATCAAACCTAAGGAAAACACCTCTGAAAAGGTAAGTCACAACCCGTTACTTAGTATTTATTTATATACCACGAATATCTATCGGCGTAAGTCTTAATGTCATTTTCAATTTTTCTAGTAACTCAAATTCAAAATGAGGAAAGGCCAAATTTTCGTAGTCCTTGCCAGCCTTATGCTTCTGGCGAATCTTGTGTCAGGATACAAAAGCGGGGAAAACTCGGTCGAGAATTCCGATTCCGAAGCCGAAACGTTTTCTGATGATGTCGTTTATCACCCTCCATTGTTTATGCGACAGCGTCGAAACATTTGCCGGGATGCCAAGTGTACGCGAGCAAAATGCATTGTTTCGGCAACATGTCAAAATGCTGGATGCTGTTAATGCAACAAACACAAGATTCGGATTGCGGACTCCAAACCTTCCTCGTGTTTAATACTGTTTACATTTCTATTAGAGAACATTTCCTTATAAAATATGGTCTGTATAATTAATAATTTACGAAACAATTTATTCTAAATTAAAAGCATTCGAATTTTCATCTATATCACTTCCACAAAGACCAACAACCTCTTGAATTTCGGGCCATTCCTTAGCGATCTCATCGTATGTTTCCTTCGATAGCAAGAATCTTATTTTTCTCAAATTTGGCATAATTCTTTTCAGATGTTTAACATTCTCTTGCTTCAATTTAATGTCGATTTGAAACTCGGCAAGCTTGCTCATGACTAAATTATTTGTCACCTCAAGACTAACACTTTCACTCTCAGATTCGTCCTCTTTGTCAGTCTCCCTAACTAAATGCAATTTACTCAAGTTTGGCATGTAGTGCAAAAAATTCAACGTCTTTATCAAGTTGCCCCATACGTACAGCTCCTTTAAACCTGGTAGACTAACGCTGTACGGAAAATCTGAAGCGTTGATTTCTAAACAAGACGTTTTCGAACACCTCAACTTCAAAACTTTCAAGCTTCTTGCTTGCGCGACAAGTAACGGTTGAATGAAGTGCTCGGGGCGGTGATTATCGAAGCAGAAACTCAGCGTCTCCAGTGTAAGGTCACGGCTACTCAAAGATACAAAGTCCGTGAAGGTTTTATCTGCGTCCATTATATCTAAATGGCGTATCTGAGTTGGATTACGCCCACAGTATTCCAGTTGATGAAGATCAATCAAAAACGTTGGGAACGTAGCTCTGTCGTATGACCCAATCTGCTTCATAGTCAAGGTCTAAAAATCATACGCGGGTTTTTAGTGCATGTTCTTGTAACTTGAAAGAAAAAAACGATTTGCATTTGTCGGTTGCTACCTGTAAATTAGGGGAGTGTAGAAGTATTTTTGCCCATTGTATAGGCATACCTCCACTAATACTTAAACTTTTTAAGTGTGGCAACATCGACACGTCCTCCTTAATATCCTCCAACCTGGAACAACTGCATATTCCACTGCTGCTTCCTGAGATTACAAGCTCCTTCAAATTTGTGCACGAGAATATAATTTCCTCAAGTTGTTTGGAATCGTTGAAGTAACAATAGTCGATGTGAAGCCATTCTACAGAAGGACTGATATATTTATTCCAAATATTTTTCGTCCGACCGTCAGAGCGATACCCTGATATCCAGTCAGCGAGTCTATATCTTGCGAACGGTTTGTTCTTCATACTCAAGCAATCATGAGGATCTGCTCGAAAATGGAGTGAATGTAATTCAGGAATGGATACACCTGCAACGTCACTGTCCAGCAGTCCATTGTTGTCAGTAATGCGGACGATAGCCGAGGAACGCCACTTGTCAACCGACAGAGCATACCAAAGCGAACAAACAAGCCGGAAACTTTTGAAATCTTCAAATGAGAGGGGAATCGAGTTGAGGATTTTCGTGACGATCTGAACGGAAAGAGACAAAATTATTTGCATTTTTTAAATACAAAATCGTGAATTCTCTTTCTTTATGACAAACATTTTCTATTTACCAAGTGGTTTAACATTGGATTTTCCATTTTATAGGTTTTAACAAATTTATATTAAATCGCTGTCAATCTTTAGTCTTCTTTTTCACTCTGCACGGATCTGAGAAGAGAAGTGATCACACATCCCAGCTTTCTCAATTTGCAAACCCTTGGACTTCATTGCATGTGCAATCAAGTATTCAAAGTCACTACGTTGTTTACATCAAGTTGTTGGTTAGTAAGGTGCACAGTTACATGGCATACATTTTTTGTAGCTGCATTTTACTTTGAAAAGGATCAACTTGCATGATTTCTCGTACATACGTGAGCATATAATATACGTAGGTGAACGACCTATCACACTACACATTTCCTTGTTCTTCACTGAGTGGTAAACATATCAGTATCACAGGAGAGGATGAAAGACGATCGTCTTCGAAGCATTTTTGAACAAAGACACTTCTCGCAAAAAAAGAAGAAAAAAAAGCACTTGTTGGTCACCACATGAACATTGGTGGGTACGCGTGTGCACGTTGGCTATAGTCATCTTTCTTGTTGGCGTAACAAGTTTGGATGACATGCGTTCGGTAACTGATTGTTTTTGCGTGTTACATTTCATTGTAATTACGATATAATTTAACAAAAAAGGCTTTGTTGTTGTTGCCATCTTTACTAGTTTTTTTCCCGAAACGCATACTTTTAAGCAATTCAGATTGATTAGACTTGGATTCAACAATTCCGAAGCGCATGTGTCATGATACAAATAGAGATGCTAGAGTTGTGTACCTTATAAAAAATGGATTGCTGAGTTTGGATTGATTTCTATTGCTATAAAATAACACGGACGCCTAAAATTCAGACTAGTGAATACATGAATGTAAAGTCATAAATATTCTTTACACCACAAATTAAAGAGAAATTTACAATTCCAAAGAGGGACAAAAATTCACGATTGAGTCCACCGTAGTCCAAAATATTTTTCATTCTTAATCCTAATTTTAAACACAATAGAGTTCATTAAACCAATTTACATTACGGACTTTGATACCTTTTCTGTTTTTGTATTTAAGAAGTAAAAAGATACACAAACTTACTTCTGAGCTTATTAGGCAAATAGGATACAACGACCTTTGCTTCTAAAATAACTTGTACAACGGAGTTCATGTACAAACAGCGCAATTGGTTGAGTCAATTCAGAACAATATATACTAAAAGAGAAGTTAGATGACGAGGAAATTTTAATTAATCTCTGCTGACCGGTTTATTACGCAAACAACAATCCACAAGAATGTACTGTTAATTTCGACAGATCCGACAATAATGAATCCTCATTACGTCTTAATATTCAACTGTCTGTTCGTGGCTATTTCCGTCAACAGATTCGTAAGCACTACTCCATTAGACGTATCAAGGCCAACCACACAACAACTTATTCCATCTCGTCCCATCGTAATAGTTGTTTCTTTCGATGGATTTCGACATTCTTACATATCCCCAAGTCGTACTCCAGTACTGGCAAATCTCACTCGGTCTGGAGCTACAGTTCCGTACATGATTCCAAGTTTTCCCTCAAAGACATTCCCAAACCATCATTCCATCGCAACAGGATTGTATCCAGCCTATCATGGTGTCGTCAACAATATAATTTTCGACCCCAGGTACAAGGCAATACTAGATGGAAAACGTGACGACCCTCGTTACTGGAAATACGATGACAGCGTTCTTCCTCTCTGGATTCGAAATGAATTGAACGGCGGAACCAGCGGTTGCGTCATGTGGCCCGGCTGCTCATTCGGTTATGGGCCAGAGAGTAAGCTCTATCCCACGTATTATTACCCCAAGTACAATCAAAAGTTATCCTGGGAGGACCGAGTGAACCAAGCGATTGCATGGATTACTGACGATGTCAAACCAGCCAACTTGGTGTACATGTACTACCACGAGCCTGACTCGGCGGGTCACGCGTTTGGTCCAAACGATGAAAGAACTTTGAGGAAAGTCGCTGAGGCTGATAGACGTTATGGATTGCTAGTGATGAAACTGAAACGTGCTAAGATGTATAGAAAAGTGAATTTGGTATTGTTGAGTGATCATGGAATGAGCGAAGTGAGCGATTCTCGTACCCTTGCAATGGGGGAGTTTTTGAGCGAGGACTTGGTCGCCAATATTTACGGAAGGGGACCACTTATGCACGTTGTTCCGAAAGCAGGAAGGGAAAGCCAACTGTTGACAGCACTGAAGAATTCTAGCTCATCGAAACATTTCTCTGTATTTGAAAAGGATCAGTTATGCCAGGAACCTTTTTTCTACTGCCATTCAAGAAGAATTCATAATTACGTCGTACTTTCAGAACCAGGCTGGAATTTGAACCGTTTTCACGAAGGAAGTGCTGGTACAGTGCATTTTAAATTTGGATTTCATTCAATTACAAGTAAATGTTTTTATTGCTTCATCGAATTAATCTTTCATCATTGGTCCAATTTTAGATAATTCAAGGACGCGGGTGTATGGAACTCATGGCTACATCAACACTGATCCAAGTATGAGAGTTTTTCTTGTGGGAAAGGGTCCTGCATTTAAATCCGGCTATGTCTCTAGCTCACCGGTACAAAATATCGATGTCGTACCGCTCCTTGCTAAATTACTGGCTATTTCTGATGTGCCTTGTAATGGAAGTTTACACCGGGTGGACGGCATGCTCAGACCGATATAATGTCCCAATAATTTGTAAGGAGCTACGAGCCTATCCCCTGTCGCGCAACGCGTAGACTCCTCACGTAAATCGAAAGGTGTGGGGTGCGAATCGAATTAGACTTAGCCAAATGCAATAACGTAAACGAAGACAGAGTATTTAAGCGGCGTAGCCAAGATAAATGTGATTGAATTTATTCTGAAGTGAAATAAATTGTAATTGACAAGTTGAACTTGCTTATGGATAAGTGTAAACTTGAATTAACTTGAACTAGCAAGTTGGATATTGGAATAAATGGAAATTGAATTAAATTATTGCTAGAAAATGAACGATGTAATTGTAATTTGCAAATATTTAAATAGTTTGAGCAACTATTAGCAAGTTTCGCACTTAATTGAGTTCAACTAACTCAAAATACTCTTGATTACTTCTTAATGACTTAATATTTAAACTTGACTTTAGTTAATTTAAATGTTCCCTAGGTTTGAGCTCTCACCTTAAACATTCTACTTAACTCTTGAACTTTAAATGAATTTGGATTTGATTTAATTGTAGTTATTTTAATGTCGTACTGGTTAAGGGCAACGGTTTAACAACAATTATAGTTTAGTAACTCAGATTACCCCAAGTCAACGAAACTCAGCCTCTTTTATGGGCAAAACCGAACCCGAAGAACAAGAAACGACATACACCAAAACCTTTTACCAAAAATACCAAAAATTATTTGCAACTCCTAACAATTCCTGACACTCCCATGAACCCAAATGAACTTGGAGGCTATGGTATCCTCCTCTCGCCGAGCAATCACAGGAGTGATCTGCTTGACGGTCATACGTTTTTTTCTTCCCACCCCCAGTTGCAAATTTTCCACCACACAATAACCAATAGTATGTTTTAACTGTGTACAACAACGCACCTTGGGGGGTTTTTGATGACCACCGAAGTTTCCGTTTCTCTTGGATGCGAAGCCTTAGCGGGGTGGGATGGTCGTCTAGTTTCTCAACACAGTCTGCGGGGATGGCCGGTGGCCTAGTATTCCGACTTCCTCTGCGAGGTGGGATGGTCGCCTGATTTCTCTCCTGATATAGGTGGCTAAAACTCCTAGCTTCCCTTAGTCTCCTCCAACAACCTTTCCAAGTCCAAGCTGGATTGTGATGACCCCGAACGAAACTTGGAATACCCAAAATTGTGCAAAGTCCAAAATTTCCTTGGATTGTTTCCGAACCAATAGCCTTGGTAGTAAATGAGTTTTGTTTGAGCGAGAAATTTCAAGCAGTGATCAAATGAACGACAAAACTTGAAATGAAATATTCCCTGTCCGATTTTCCCTACATTGTAACATGTTCTTTATGCCGGATAGTGCATAGCCGTTCATGGTCATCAATCCTGGGTTGATAGTCTTTTAGGCTAATTATTCATTTTCCAATTCTGTTCTCTGTCTTGTCCCCGTTTTTAAGTGCATACTGTCCTCTGAGCGTTTCATCCCGTTTCAGGTATCTGTCTTGAGTATTCAGATGCTGCTTGTCGTCTCCTCTTCTCTTTTTCCCTTGCCTGGATTTTCGTTCCATTGAAGTAATTTGCCTTATCTAGTCTCTGTCCACATTGAGTTTATGGACAAACCATTCTCGACAACCTTTTTTAATGCTAATAGTTTTTCCTGTGAATCAGGACGTGGTTTTGGATATGCGTAGATGCATACTTCACCTCTGAAATGCAGGGTTTTGGACTGAATGGCCCGATGAATGAACTCTTGTGCCCCTGATTTCCTTACAATAT
>VICI01002186.1:0-17817 GCA_019593645.1 Akabosia matsudoensis | reverse complement strand
TATGGTACCGTTACCTTGAGTAAACTTTTTGCTGGAGTCGCTGAATTTCTCACGATTTCTCCAATATTAATTGCAGACAGGAGAACGTTTGAGCTGTGCGCAAGAATAGTTTGCTGTATACCTGCGATGTCATGTACCCTCAGGTACCTACTACATCAGATAATACATCCTGATGGAAATGTAAATTTAAGCATATTTACTTACATTCAGGCTATTGAAATTTTTAGAAAATAATAGGAATACACTCTGTATCGTGCATCGCGTTTGTTGAAATGGAATAAAATTATTAAAAAATTATGATTTCTCAATTGCGGTACTGACACATAGGCAATGTTTTCTTAGTCTATGATGATTATATGATGATAGTGATTCAGGAAAGAATAAGCGTGGGACGATGCAGAAATATAAAAAAGATGCACTTGATTTAATGACCATACGCAACTAATGCGATTTACTATGCAATATCGAAAGGTGATGGGGAACATCTTGAGGATGAGTGGTCTGAACTGATGAACCTTTACTTTCAAAACATTTTTCATAATGTTTTTCATGCGTAACATATTCAGCATGTACCGGTAATAAAAAATTTATTCGTATAGAAAAAAACGTGTTCGTCCTATCATTTTGAAGATGCATTTTTTCGCGAGAATACAACAACCTGATTTTCACTTTTCATACGGGCAACCATTCTCTCAGGTTTTTTGCGTTATGTCAATACAAAAAATGCAGCTTTATATGGCTTTATTCCCCTTTTGAGGTTTTGATCATTAATAATAACGATAATGAACAAAGCATGAAAGCCCCTATTTACGAAAACGTTGTCGATCATGCGAAATATGTAGCATTATTACTGGTATGTTGGCAAGAAATAAATGACTACGGCTAATTTAACAGATCAATGATGCAGTGAAACCTGAATGGAGTTCGTTGCTGCGAAAACCATAAAGAGAGGGAGTAAGTCACAGGTGCTCCGAGAGATATGCGTAATATAATAAGGAATACCCATTTGAAAGCGAAATGAAGAACTTGCACATGCAGTTTCGGGCATGCAACTGTTCTACATCCTCGAAGTGCCCTATTGTATCTATGTATGTGTCGAATTGCGTTGCACTTCATGTTGAAATGGAACTCGATTTGGATGAGAAGCAAGTGAAAGAAGTGAATAGAGGTTGGGGTGATTGCAAAGAATCGAAAGTTTCGTTAGATGGATTTGAATGGGTTGTTGGTTAATATTGAACTGAGATTGATATCAAAACTGTATTAAACATTCCTATACGGATATTTTGGGGATGGGAACGATAATGATGATGATCCTATAAATTACCTTAAAGGTTGTCTTTTGAGGAGGGGCGTTTTGAAAGATGTATACATATTGTTTATATAAGCTATTGTTGGTAAACTGTAAATAGCCATGCAAAACAGCAGAAGATTTTATACCGTGTATGAATAATAATAACGTGTAATAATCATAATCATAATGAGACTGATGAGGATAAGGACAGCCGAGTGACGACGAAAATAATCAACCAACGACTAATGCAAAATTCTGTAAATATTTTTGCAACAGTACGGTGACAGGCTGTATCAGGAGCAAGATCGAAATAAGTTATTACCCTTTGTGCTAGATATTTGCATACGGCTCGGTTTGCAAAGATTCAAGATCACACGGTTTTCAATGGAAGGCGTGTTGAAAAAATATCAATGACCAAAACAATCCATTAAAGTTTGATGGAGGAAAAGTGTGTGCAGTATTACCCTGAAAGACAAATGACGCGGAAAGATACAGTAAAATGGCAAACAGCTAATGTGCTACCGTTGTAGTCAGAACAAAATAGTGAAACTGGTACTTTTATTTGAGCTAATATTTTCATGAACGAAAAGGATCTGAATGAAACAAATTTGACGATGAATGTTTGTGATTTGCATAATGGTTATTTGCACATTGTATCTTTCCCCTTGTTTCCTTTTATATGATGGCGATCCTGTGCCCGATCTTATCGAAAATTAGATCAGCATTAATAATAAATGATACGTTGAAGATTAAATGATGCAAGTCATAAGCGAACGTTCATTCATACCACTGTCACTGCTATCAAAGTTGGCCTAAGTCAGGCAAGACTAAAGTTGTCGATTGTACAGCAAGATTGGTTGCCAAATCTGTTTATTGAACCAAGAGACTTTCCTTTTTAGAGGCATTTTTTGAATTTCATATAGTTTTTGACATTGTCGTGTGTGAGTAAGAAAGAAGAACAAAGTCAACATCAGATTTGTGTCTTGTGATTTTTAGAAGATCAGAGCATAAGAGGATTTACACTAGGGGTTTTTGTTGTGTGAGCAATCGAGGTAATTTCTGTCATGCTCAGAAGAAAAATATTTTCTGCAGGAATGGCGCTTTGGCTTAAGATTGCAAAGCCGTTGATTAAAATCAGGGTTTTAGTTAGCAGACATGATTTTCTCTCTCGTATTTGACGATGATTGTGATCATGATCATCATCAAGAAACTTTTGATGATTGGTTTCTGTGTTGGTTCAGGAGGAACGATTTAATATAAAGTCCTTTTTTTAACTTCAATTTATGTTACAAAAAAGAACAAGGTGATCTGAGTCATACCTCTTTGGGTTTGAGTCAATCAACTGCTTAGCACAAGTGAAAATGATTTTTTTGCGAACTTTTCATGTTCATTTGCTATATTTTTTCAAGTTTATGAATAAAAAGAAGGAAAGAGCGAGGCGAGCTGTCTTTTAGCTTTATTGACGGACGGTCAGCGGTGACCATTCAACCTGTTTACGTTGACAAAGGATTCAAAGAAGAGTAGCGCGTTATATGTTTATTCTTCCGACGGTGACCCTGTCCCGAAAGACTACATTTACCAAAAAATTAAATAATCGGCACGACCAGTGATAAGTATTGCTGGCTAGATGTGGCATTGGTGTTGAAACCCGATGAAATAATTTGTAATTTTTTGGACCCAAAGATTCAGGCACCATAAATCACAATTATGTCTTTGCATGGAAGTGCCATTTTTCATAGGTTATGATGAATACTTCGTCGTTCCCGTATTTTTTTAATTTTTTTTTGCAAGAATGAAATTCTGAAACCACACAGCGGATACAATTTTTTGCGTATTCTTTCCTGGCGACAGCATCGTATCGTGACGTATTGTAAATACAGGGACAAAAATATGCACACTGAAACCAAGTCCAAAAGTGAATATATTCCCAAACGAAAAATTAGAATTAGCTTCTATTTACGACATATGGACTATATGGACACTTTCCGAGCACAAAAACGAATTGGTACACCCCAATGACCATGTATTCCTGAACAGCTTGTCAGATTAATGCGAAAAGTGAAATTGCATGTTTTTTTATCTCGTTGAATCATATATTATTATGCGTCTTTACTTTAGGAGAACTTTTCAAAAAATGAACAAACTGCGAGGATGTGTCACTGTTAATTAAAAAACCGCACAAATGAATATGCACATACCTATAATATGCAATGATATGACGCATTTGTACTTTTAGTCTTTGTTATTCAAGCATTTCTTTTTACTTGATTGAGATGGCTAAGTTAAGTCATGAATAATTGTAATTAAGCCTGTGCCTAATTCAAAATATTTTTTGAGAAATTTGTTTTGAACCGAATTTAAGCCACCGTTGTAATGGTAAGGCAAGAATATGCCATGCTGATTTAACTGCATGACTACACCTAAACCTTCTCTAAAAAATCATTCTCACTACCCACTATATAGCTTCTGACTAATATGAGTTAACGCGTTTTCCTCAGCGTTGAAAATCTCACAAAATCTCACTTTCCATTTGAAAACGCATTCGTTTCATTTTCTCATCAGAATTTGGTTTCGTCCACAAGCACTATCCGTAGTAAAATGATGAGTTCGCAATATTTCTAACTAATATTATTGCTGTAATGCAGATCAACGCAGCGTGTTGACAGGAAGATCGTGCTGCGCTGTGACCAACATAAATACGTTTTTCGATTTATTAAGTGCTTGGTAGTATCAAGATGATACGGCTATCAAGAACTTCGGAGAAAGATGCTTTTTAAAACTATTCACATTGCTTTCAAAATTTTACGCAGCGAACGTACTTTACCGTGTTCTTCATTACAAATATTACAATTAAATGTTCAGATACTGCCAATTGAATCAAGAAAGGAAGTACATGAAAGGTAATATTGATTTCCCTTGAGTTTTAAACATTATGCTGCAGATTTGCTCAATTGTGCATAGTCACAATCACTAAAATTATTCCAATCTTTTTAAGCATCTAGAAAACCGGGCTTATAGTTGCTCTGATGAAGTCACGATCATCATCAAGGTTCACACAATAACGATATTTTTGTGCGTGAGTGTGTCATAGTACGCTTAAGTGTCATTAAGCACCTGCTTGACACTTTTTAGTACGTGTTAATTCGCCAAAAGGCTTATTACCTGCATCACCCCACTAACCATTTCTCTCTAATGTAGGACAAGTTGCACACAGCTTGCACCCGCTGCAGAGAAAACAGTCGTAGTTATTTTTCTCAGCATTCAGATATACATAATCTTCCTCTCCCGAAACGTATAGCCTGTTGTGATTACTAGATCCACTCAAGCATTTTTAATGCCTCATCCTTTCGTTTACTATTTGCCACAAAAAAGCGATGAGAGTCATCGCATCGTTAAGTGAAGGCCTCGTTGAAAATGCAAGTTGACATTCTGTTTCCTCTGTCTGTTTCATATCAAGTCAATTGAGACAAGTTTCTACCTGACACATAATACCTTTCGTTTTTACCGTCTTCTCCTTATGTGACGAGTCATGAGGGGCTGATTAGGTAAAAGAAACTGAAACGTGATCTTTACATACGCTGATTGTTCTTTTTCATTTCGCTCTATTCAAACTCAAAACCCATTCTTAGCTCATAAAATGCTGAATGTAACATTTTTCGTTTTATATCTTTACCTGGTTGTATGCTATGTAAAATGTAAATTGTAGAATCTGGACTGCTCCTTACTCAATTAACTTGATTGCATGTTTTTTCTCTTTCTAGAAAGGACATTGTCACATAATTTCACAGCAGATGTGAAGCAGAAACATTCAACTTGTCTGTTTGTATACTGAGGTGAGCATTTGTTATAGCAGTATCCTGTAACAGTGAGAACTTCACTAGGGCGTGTAACCTAATACATTAAAAACTATAATGAAATTGTTCTTAGCTTAACTGCGTAGATTTCAAACGTGATTTAAACCACATGATGTGTGTGTGGACTAACTTTCATACAAGTGTGTGAGAGATTATTTGATAAGTTGTTGTGCGGAGTGATAATTGTAATGACAATACAAGAAAAAAGAGTAGTGTGCTAACGAAGAGAAGTCGATCTTTGTGGCAAGAATGCACTGATTATTATCAAGCAGTCAGATGAAGTAAAGAGGATTACATGCTTGTGGACGAGATCCACTTTTTTACAGTGTAATTAACTGTTCTATCGCTAGATATTTTCTTTCAAGGTGACCACCTAATTACCAGACGTTATCTAGGTTGACGTCTTTATGTTTAACATGAGCATTACATGATAGTCCCTAAATCTGATAAAATCAACCCAACAAAATGATGTATTTGTGAAGCCTTTAGTAAAAGTAAATCAGCCCTTACGCGCTTTCTATATGTGAAGCAGACATTCAAAATGCATGATTTAATCAGTTGCAGTTGACATTGTCTGTTGAATAGAGAAAGTAGATTGGACTTGCAATTTCACTAAAAGCCCATTCCAGCAACCTGTCATTTTCGCTTTGCTGGAAATAATGTGGCGCAAATAAATTAGCCTAGATTTTAAAGTGTATATTTTATGAGCACCACTTTCAGTTAAAATTCGTACACTTGTTAGAAACAATGGTATATTTTTCTTTGAGTAGAACAATTCAGTTCTTCATTGTTGTAGGCCATGCCACAGTTGAAATATGGCAGTTATATACGTTACCAATATACATTTTTCCGGCTACTTATGAAAAATTCATTGATTTTGTCTCGTTCTTATATTATATAACCATAATTTTAATTTATCCCCCTTGAAATGATGAATAACGACCCTGTATCTAACCTTATTCTCAACCTGTCAAGTAACCACATAAGACACACGGCCCAACTTTCTTCACCGTGATGCACTCGAACATAAAAAGCTGAAACTTACAAGGGTTCATTTTTACACTGCCATCATCATGATAACTTACAAACGTGTCGCTGTTTTGGTCTTGAATAGTTTGTACTTTAGAAACTATTCTAGACCATCGCAGTGAGAGGTCATACATATTGCATTGCTCATGTACAAATTTTGCAGAAAAAGTGCAGGAAGCGAATATATTAACTACATGTTTGCAATGGTGTATACATACAAAAACAAATAACCTATCCAATTTTGCAATTCTTTGCCTTGCTGATGTTGGAAGTGCAGTTCATACGCCCGTCAAGAAGAACAAAGTTTGAAGAAGAAAAAATAGCTTGTCATGACCAATTTTACTTTTTCCTCTCTGAAAAATATTCCGTCTACCAAAATGATTTGCCATTTTCTCTTTTCTCAAAATATATGGCACGTACGATGCCATTCGCAAAAGAGTATGAATTTTTTTCGGTAAAATAATATCACGGTTCAGTCCACACACAAAGAATATCATATCATATATCATTCATAGAAAACTGTGATCTAAAGTATTGCTAATGCTCACAAACCGCATAATATTAGTTTCCGATATGGCCAAAATGCTGAGAATTTAAGAGTGTGCAATATGGCAGGTTTGGTGGTAGTGAGAAATAAGCAGCAATTTGTTTGCAGTCAGATTTCACATCCCCTTCTATCACTCAAAAAGTTTTTCAAGACAAACATGCGAACGATTTCTTGGCTTTTGTAAACCAAATGCTGAGATGCATAGTCTTTCCGCCCCCGCAAAAGGAAGGATTAGAAGAACCAACTGACATGATTCCTTAAAACTACGTATTGTTTGCAGAATAATACTTTACATTTATTGAGTTATAGAAGTTGATTATGAGGTACTAATGATAAAAAAGAAAACCATGTCAAGCTCATCAAAATACTCGTGATTTTGTTACTAGAAGTTCCTTTGATGATCTTCTCAATGCAATCACAACTTTGCAATCGTCTATGTTGGGCTCTCGAAGAAAATGATTGTTAAAAAATGTGACAGTTTTTTTAATATTCTTGTTTGCTTGGCACCTGTTCTTATCGTTATCGAATCGAGAAAGGTGATGTCGGAAGGCGAAATAGTAATATGTACTAACTAGGCTGAATTTAAAGTAACCAAAAAATAAGAGTTTTTAAAAATCTGTACTCTATACATTTATGCAGAGATTTATGCCACGAGAAACTGTGCGCCATTATATAGATGAAATACAAAAATCAAAATTACNTTAAAAATCTGTACTCTATACATTTATGCAGAGATTTATGCCACGAGAAACTGTGCGCCATTATATAGATGAAATACAAAAATCAAAATTACAAACAGTTGCTCCGACTTCAGAATGTCACTGGCAATAGTTCAGAAAAAAAGGCATTCAATAAAAACAACTTTAATCCTTCGTGGTTTTTTGTACAAGAAAAGCTACAATGGGCACACTATCTCTTTCATTATAACTAAGTAGTACATTGTTGTGTTGTACTTTTATTGTAGTTGTTTGTAAAGTGCTGCTGTTTGCAGAAATAAATTCATTGTTGTCCCCCACGTCATTTTCGGAGCTGGTGACGGGTATTTAATGATGTGACGGGTTTATTTAAATAAACAATAAAACACACAACTGTTCATCAAAATACGACAAGGTAATAAACCCATATACATCAGTCTTTTCGAGTTCTCAAAATTATTTAGCATACAATAATGTCGTACCATTGTTAATATGCGACACTTTTAAAATCATTTTTATGCGACATGTTTCAAAAGCGTTAGGATCTACTGTCTCCTTTTAGATCTCCATCACCAATTCCATTGCGCTAGAGAAAAAGCTGTGAAGATGGTCAATTCGCTTTGTACAGTATTTTGTACGTAGCTTTAGTTTGTCATTTTAAAGCCAATGCGCATGTCATTGTCATAATAATATTCAGTTACAAAGCGTGCATTCAATTTTACATCGTCTGCAAAAAACCAGTTTTCCCCTTCAAATTTAATATAGTTTGAGTCAAGTTATATGCTCAAGTTTCAAATTCAATTTGGTTCACGAGTGACGAGTCACAAAAATATCATATCAATAATATCATCAACCCCGTCGTCTTTTTACATAAACGTAAGCGATTGCCTTCCTAGAAGTTGTCCTCAATGATCCACATTGCACTTTGTTTGTGCTTTATTGAAAATACAATGATACTGCTTGCCCATGATCATGACATATCTATTCTTTTTCAGATCTGAAATGAATTATATTTGTGCACATGTAGTTTCAATTTGATATTTTGGCGAGACTTCAAAAAAATCAAACTGGATCATCCACAGCGGCATATCATGATGAAGATAATACGACACTCCAATAAAATTTTATTTAGGCGCGGACCAATATCATCCCTTTTCTTACAAATCTAACTTTTTACATTATTTATTGAAAAGCTTCCGATACTTGTTTTTGCCAGGTGATGGACCACGGGATCATCCTCGTGCCTTACTAGTTCAGCAGTCTTATCGATTCTCCATCGGGGGCTCATTGTCATAGATGTCCATTCTGCTTTTTATTTGAGTTAGCAAATCCATATAATTTTGACAAGAACATATCTTCGGATGTTTTAAACATTTGCCACACAAGATCTTTCCGTGCTAAAATATTGCAATACAGAAAGTCAGGGTTTTAGTCTCCTCCGTTTCAATAGGAAACTTGACTGGCAGTAGCAAAATAAAACGAAGATATTACGCCCAGTTTCTCAAAAGCAGGCACAAAAAATATGTGTGCCATTCAATGTCAAGTAAGCCATTTTGTGACGCGTAGTATTAGAAATACATGTGAACTGAGGATTATACTTACATGATGTATTTGCCAGCGAGTATTTTCTTTTGTACAAAATTCGGGTCAAGATTTTCATAAAAATTTCATTGATCATCTGCATCAACAGAGACCCATGCCCATATACAAAAGGAAACTAACCCTCTCTCCGCTAGCGATTATGACGAGGGTTCTTGTCAGAAAAGTAACACCATTCATCCCGATTCTTGTTCGGCTCACAGATGAAAAAAGCAAAAACAAAATATGCAAGGCTTTGACACTGAAGAGTTGACGAGAGAGTATTCGCATCGCTAAAGAAGCTCCGAAAATTATGGCTTGATATTCACATACCTCATATAGCTACTATGATAGGGTTTCGCCTTTGTCATACAAATTTTACCCTTCCCTACTATGTTTAAAAGACAAAACTGTTTCATGTTTCTTTAAAATCTGAACTCATGAAATCATGTACGCAGTACGGACTTGCTTATTGTAAAAGAAAGATATTCGCTGATAGAAAACGTCGCTATGCATCAACCTCCGAACTCATGATGCCTCCAATAAAGCGTTTCAAAGATAATAGATATACTTTACGCACGCAAAACTACCTCACTTTCTGATGACGTCACTTTTTCTGTATAATATTCATATCTTTTTATCATTTCAACAGCTTCCTGTAACACGACAGTGGGCCGAAAAGTTTTGAAAATTGTTAAGAAAACATATATACTCTTACTGCAGTGATTATGCTTACGAAGATTGCGCTCTAAAGTCGTTTATTTTACCTAACCACAACTGATGCTGCTCCATGCTAAATATGGAAATAGTCAAGTTCAATGCAAATTTTCCTTGTGGTTGTTGGTTTTCTGTGTACACTTCTTCAAACCATCTATTATAATAAGGTTTTAGCTACACAAGTCAAGCCTTTCTTTTTCAAACTGTTTTGACTTGGCTTCATCATCATCTTTTTGCTTGTCAAGTGAATTGCATTGGTTTCGCTTCCTTTCTCTTCTTCTCACCGTTTCTTTTTCGTTAAAGGAATTCCTATAAAAGGAGTGGAGATGTAGGTATTATGTATAGACCAAAGGCACATGTAATGTGTTCACTACTACGCTTGCTTACCTATGGGCAGAGACTCACTTACTACACCATAATTTTTAATATGTAAATGCTCGTCACGTGTATCCAAAACGTACTATTTTGCTTAGAGGTATTAAATCAGAAAAGTATGTTTGTATTATAGTCTTCAGAAGACACATGCGAGCAAAAATTCATTGATGCGCAAAAAATTTGCAAAATTAATACATTTGCAACATATGTACACCTTAGCATAAAGACCGTGTTGCTGAGTTTATAAAAATTCTTCGTCGTCGGTTTTATAGCATGGTACCGTTGTTCCCCATTATTGGGTGCATCGATGCACACATAATAGAATAAAAACTGCATACATTTATTTAAGTGTAAAATCCCATTAGACAGAACGGGGAAGAAAACCGCAAGGTATCATGACGATCATGAATCCGCGTCAGGGGGCTAAATGCTTTCAGCTCTTGGTTTTTGGTCTTTCATGTATACCTGGCTGGTATTGATTTCTGATGATCAATTCAACCAGCTAGTACATTTTTTGCTTGCTAATTTTCTATTCGTTCAGAGTTCAGACATGTTCGTTAAAGGGAAAACAACCGCAAAAATGTTTATCGTCTTTTTGAATAATAATCTAATAATACTATTATTACTATTGATTCGGAGGACCACGATGTTGCTACCACTCGCCAGTCACCACCACCACACACGGCTGCAAGTCACACGATAAACACTGTAACGGGCCGTAGGTTATACGTGTTGGCTCTGATAATAATACGGGGTCATCATTTTTATTGCCGTTTTCAACTGACCTAGCTGACTTACAGACTGAAAGTCGACGTTACAGTTTTTGATGAGGTTGATGCTTGTGGTTTATTCTCAAAACAACGTGCCTTTATGTATTCCAACTCCCATAATAAGACGCTTACATTAGGCTACAAGTCCATCAAACCATTCTTCTTTTATGATTTTCTCGGGACCTTCCTGCTAACCAAGTTTCACAGCAGTGCGATGACAATGTTGGCGATCCAAACAAAAAATGGTTCATTGATGACCTGTCCAACATTCAAGGCTGATGTTCTTCTGGTAAGAGACGCGGTTTTTGTCATCAGTTTTTATTGCGCTTCTTTTAGATTAAATGTGTAGAGAATATTTCTAGAACGATCATAAAATGTTATTGATATTTTCTAAGGTTATATGGCTGGTTCTGAATGGTAGATGCGCTTATCGGTTGCTAGAAACTTACTCGCTGCTTCTGGCCGAATAAAAAACACTAAGGAAAAATCACAAAAAAATGTGCATGCGAAAATATGAAAAATCTGCAGTAATAGATATAATATTTGAATGCTTAGATGTAATAGTATAGAGTGATGGTAATAGCGGTAATATTATAATTTTTTATGGACGTTTTTTTTTTCGTTTGGAGAGAGACATGTTAGGAAAATATGTAGCACAATGGTAATATAGTTTTTTTTCTTGCCGGAGGGGAACACATTTTCTTTGGAATATAATACACATAAATTGTCGTAAAATGGGTGACAGTTATTTTTCTTCATTTTCATAAAAATTCCTCCCCTGAAGTAAGAGAAAAACAAGCCTGGAAAATATTAATACGCGGCTACCAAAAGGATGAATAAAGGCCAGAAAAACGGTAATGTTGTATAAAAACTAACCAAACTAACCGACAGAATGCGTTTTTAAACCATATGTGGGATAATACGCCTGAAATATAGCTGTAATATTTTTGTTGCATCTGAGTGTTTCATTTACAAAAGACCCATTATATGAATGTGCATAATCTTATGGTTTCCTATTTTCTTCATTTTTGGCCAATTGTTTTTGTCCTCACGTCAAAAAGTTGGGAAACTGTTGGCCTTTATAGTGTGGGTATCACTTTCCAGGAAGACATGAAAAGTGTGCTATTTGGTTTGACTGGAAAGCATTTTTCGACCTAGTGACACTATATGTTTGTATGGCTCTTGCTGTTTTGTTTATGATAAACTAAACTGCAAACTTTCGCAAATATAATACTCCGCTCATATGTTTTACTTCGCTAACTGTGTCAGCATTCTCAAGAAATAAAACAGAAGAAGTGCGGAAGCAAAATATGAAAAAATTTTTACTGAAATTTGAATGAAAGTATGTAGCTTTTAATGATAGCTGATCTTGATTCTAGCTGCACGAGAAACCAATATAGAATCCTCTAACATAACGTAACAGCGTAATTTACCCTGCACTCTGATTAAGAGTAGTACTATACTGGTTTGATCCTCAAGTCAAGTCTAGTGTAGTCTTTTATGAAGGCTTATGGCTAGCCCTAATATACACCATGTAGGTCCGGAAGAACAGACCTCTTGATATCGAAAAGTCGATTGTAAATTTGGCTCGTCTTTTCTTGGATTTCGGAAGACATTGATATCTTTACCGAGGCTCAAGTTTTTTGCGTAAGGCTGTCGATGGAGTTTTGTAGTTTTGAATGGGCGTGGTTGTTTCTAAATTTTTTGCACAACAAATACGATGAAAGATGTTTGTGTGTGCTATACAAGTCTATGCTCATACATAATACACTGCTAAACAGTTGCAATGTCAACTTCATTCAGTCCATTGTAGGCTTATGCAGGGAAGGTGACATTGTGATAAAGCTGTCCAATTAACTACGACAGTTTCATCTCATAAAAAAGAACTGCATTGATAATCGCAATATCACAATTGAGTCACGACCCGAGAATCATAATCGAGAATTTTCTGATGAGTTCATTCCTGCAGTACAAATAAAAGAATTTAGACTGATTTCTGCGCATGAAAAATTTAAGAGAGTTATTTATCACTCTTCCGGAATTGGAATTTAGGTCTGAGTCGTGCTGACGTTATGAATCGTTATTGATTTTTGTCTTTAATTAACTGACATGTATAACTATTTGTTCTATCAAAAGTAAGTGTGGATTTTTTGTTAAAAAATGGCATCGAGAAGAAATAGCGTTGCTACTAGAATGTGAACAAAACGTTTTGGTTTACGATGCCAAACAAAAAAAAAACTCATTAAAAAGGTCTACCACCTACCTACAAGATATTTTCTGGAGCAATTAATATTTTTTAAGAGTTTTCTAAGCTCTTTTCTCTATCCCAGACTTATCGAGTGATTAGCATTAATCTTAAGAATCCTTTTTTATCGCTTTTCTTGGCTATTTCGCCATTGTAAAAATATAGGAACTTTCCGAAGGAAAAGCTTTCTGCCTCTTTTTATTGCTAAATCCAGCCATTTTAAGAGACACTAAATTGTATGAACTTGATAAGCGGTTTTACCAGTAGTTGTTGCTGAGCGTCTTCGTTCCTCTCAGATATTTTTAATGGGTTTTGTGACCATTACACACTTCCCTATATGTAGGGCCACAAGCTTTTCTTTCGACTCCCAACTTACCTGTATATATACGGAGAAATGATATAAATGGGCTCACCGTTATTTCATTCGCAATTCAGTTTTGTCTAAATCTGTACAACGGTACATGAGCAAAATAATAATCTGTAAAATGCCTAATACGAAACAACGAGACAAAAGATTTAGCAAACAATTTTCTTTCCTAGTTTTTTACCGATACAATAGTTCAACTGTTATCGATTCAAAATTCGACACACACTGTATCCACGTATCTACTTCTTATCCGTATCGTAATTTCAACTTCCTGTTTCATCTGAACGTATTTTATCGATCGATCTTGCAAAATCCACGATTACTAACTGCAAAATTTTTTTTTTAAAGTAAATTTGATCGTGGCCATTTTAATCTGTTCCTAAATGCGTTCATTGAACGAAAAAAGTTTTTGCATTGTCGCTCATTTCGATTTTTCAATTGATATTGAAAGAATATATATCGCCTCGAGAAATGACGGTAGACGCAAGGAAATAAAGATTGTCATCATCACGTAACATGGAGAAAAGAACCTATTCATTCATGCAATATCCTTATCCGATCTGCAATGTCACCGAATCCGCGAAGCATGTTGGCTATGTAAAAAAATTACTCTTTAGTTCTGTCTTTAGGCACACCACCTTCAGGGTAATTGTCGTCTCATTCTGAATAGAAGAGGTAATATTTTGCCTGTTTGCAAAAAAACCTTCGTTTTTTTACAAATAATTGTCTGTTTTGGGTAGAAGCTTGGTACAATTCAAAATAGAAAACTGTTAGCAATTCACCAGTTATACTGGGGACACAAAGAAGAAATCCCGTGTAAGCGACAATGTCGTAAAAAGTCCTTGCTTTTTAAGCCAAAAACACAATTGCAATTAGAAAGCTACACATCTACACAAAAATCTTAGTTTAACTTTCACGAAGACCGGTTTTATATACTTTCTCAAGCCTACAATAAAGGTACCAATATTGCCAATTTTATAAGATTCGGATGACTCGAAATGTACAACTTCCGCTTCTGTGTCATTTTGTTATGGGAGTATCCTCCTTTTCCTGTTTCAACTTAGGTACACCTATTGCTGCTGTTCCGTAATTCCCACTTAATTTACACCAAGCGTCGTCTTCGCAGTGGGACGCAATCGAGCAATATTCCTTTTTTCTAACCCAATTTTCTCTCGCCAAACTTGAAAGTGTCGACTAATAAGGCAATTCTACTCGTAGAGGAAAGGTGTCAGATCAGACATAGCGACAACAACATCGGCAACACAAAAAGACTTCAGGCACATACAAATATAGCTTTTTAATGACCGGATATATCGAAATTATAGCAAGGAGCACAACGCAAACAGAGTATGTGATTGGTTCATCCATTAAAGCTTAGAATTCCAGACTGTCTGTTTGCAAGAAACTTTGCGGTAACTTCGCTGCCTCCAGTTTGTTTTTGCTATTCCTCTCTAGAGGAAAAACAAGCTATATTGCTCTCTTTATTATTGCCGTAGCCAGTTCTTACTAAATTTCCAGGACATTCCTAGTTTTATAGTATTTGCACTTTGACTTATTACGTGTGAGTTTTGTGTCATGTTGGAATTACAGGCACCTATCTTATTACGCCTTTATAGAGGCATATATCGCAACGCTCATACATCATTCTATCTTCCAGTAGAGCAAGTACGCTTTTAGATACAAAAACGCAATTTCTTCCTCTGGACCATCTTCGCTTTCCAAGAGATTTCTCAGATTAAAAGGGCAAGTGAAGTAGCAAATTAGGTTAGGCAGAAATCAAATTAGGAAGATAGAGAAAAGGCAACAGAAAGAGAATTTTACCAACAACACCGACACTTCTGCCACCACCACTGCTTCAACCTTCTTTGTGCTTTTCTTGCACACTTACACTTTCTTTCTCCTCCTCAACCTTTCCCCAAGTGCAAGTATTTTACTCTGGAAGCCGTAGTAGTGGAGAAAACCGTTAGCAGAAAAATGCTGTTATATTATATTTTGTCTTCTCTTCTTTGGTTTCTACACATAGTACGTATGTTTGCGCGAGAACACGCTCTAACAGATATATTCTCTGAGTGGCAGCATCGTTTTAAAATATAAAAGCCAAGATTCTTTGTAGTGAGAGGTGTATAGATAAATTCTAAAAAGCTATACCGATTTTTTGTTGCTTGCTTGAGAGCGGAAGGAGCCCTCCAGGGAACCAACCAACTGATTTTCTTTTTAAGTCCTGAGACTTTGTAAAAAACTGGTCGTGCTTGCTGTAGCGGTTCAACCACAAAAATGGGTAGCTTTTGGTACTAAATATAAAATACTACGTTAAGATGCTCGTGTAGGCGAGGCAATAATTCTGGAAGTGCACCAACACAAGCGTTTTCGTCGTTGTCTTTCGAGATAATAATATGACGTGTGAAATCGTATAAAAGTTAGTGAGAAAGACAGGGAGCGGCATGTATCAGATTAGAAAAATAAGTGCAAATGGTAACATGTAAGAAGTGAGGTAGGTATAGTACTGAGGACTTATACACTGTTTGTAGTAAATTGCATACCGAAACTCACACTATCACCACCACAATTTCCGGCTCAAAGAGGATTTTGTATGCCTAGCAGTTTATCAGATAAACGATGATGTGAAAGGTGGTAGGAAAATGATAAGGTGTGTAACATATTATCAGGGTGTTATATCAGGTTTGTTTGACGAATGGAGGAGGGTTTTTTTGTCAGTGGAAAAAATAACAATGAATAATATGGTAATCAGCTTTTTAATAAACTTTTTTTTTTTTCAAAAGTAGAACTTTAGGGAGGGCTCAAGATGATGAGCAGGTTATCTGATATGATTTACGATGCTATTTTACAGCGAAAGAGCCTCGGAAACAAAACGATGCTACTGTTTCATTGCTACAAAAAACGTGTCACTTTAGTTCAGTGAGAAAGCCTTGTTTCAGAACGAAGCGAAGAAAAACAAACGAGGTGAACAAAGCCTTGAAGGGATCTTTAGACTGTTATCTTAACACTGCTCGAAGTACATTCGATTAATGTGTAGGTCAGAGACAGCTCTGTGATTGCAACGCAATGCTTTGTGTAAGCATATGCACCAATATAGCAGTTCATTATAGTTTCCTGCTTAGGGCGCAACGATGAAGACTAATTTATCATTGTGATTTCGGAAGTTGGCTTGGTGCTCGTAGTTTGCTACGAGGAATCGATTAACACACTTAATTGTTGTGGAAAAGACGAAAAACTTTGGGTAATCAATTTCAGATGATGAATGAGCATTTGGAAGATGAAGGGATGCATAATTGCCTCATTTGCTAACCTGAAGTAACGGTCGGAATTTTCCTTGGTGTCATGATCAACCTTCGACTAATTTGCCCAGTTTCAAATTACTATTGGTCTCGCCAAAGTTTACCTGAAATGCAATAAAAAAGAAAAGTAGTTAGTTAAACTTACAAGTACGTTTTTAAGCGTAAATTGATTACAATATGCAATCGTGTGATCGACACAGTGCAACTTTTCATCTTATGGCTGCTTTGTGCGAACGGACTATATTTTCGGGGAAATGCGCCCATCGATTTTAACGGGCTACAAATTTCAATCCCAATTGAAAGTTTTTGGCAACTGATCTTAATCCGCAATAGCACTAAAATTTTGAATGGAGATCTTTACACTTCATCCTTCCTGCGGGAAGATGTTCTTGCGATCTTCATGAATAATTTTCACTTATGCGCTTTTTTTTACTTAAATACATTCTTTCAACTTTTGATGTTTATGCAGAAACTTGTAAATGTTCATTTATTTTCCCTTTTTACCGACACAACAGCTTCGTAGCCTACATGTAAACTTCAGTGTGAGATCACATAACCATAAATTGTAAAATTTATTGTAGAAGGCACAGCTATCGTTGCTTGTATGCAATATCATATCATGTCATTCGAGTGCAGTTTCTGTAGCAGTACGTACTTTTTGCTCAAAGGAAAATGTATCATAAAACATAGTGTACAATATTATTTACAATGTAAAACGTAATACTTCTTTACACATTTTCGTAAAAGCAAAGTTTAACTTTAGGCTAGGTATACAGGGAATGAACCGGTGCACATTCTTCTGATAAAAATCTCATACGACTACTTACCTACAAAATTGCGAAAAAGCAATTGGTGTTCATATGTATCTCATCTTTCTAAGCCTCCATCAGGCTAAAATGTCTCCTTTCTTCTTCAATTTAAAGGTAAGTTTAATACGAAAGTCAGCCAGATCGAGTACATCTGCATGTGATACCGCTAGGCTATATGTCAAAATTCAATAAGTACTTTCTTGGCTCTTTTTAAACGAAGCGCGGAGCATATCATGATGGCCAT
>VICI01002185.1:0-17818 GCA_019593645.1 Akabosia matsudoensis | reverse complement strand
TTTGCGTATCCATGAAACTCGGGGTCATAATTCAGTGTACTTCCAGTCCATGAGCTGGACTTGTTTATTTTTTTCATAAAACATTTTCTTTAAAGAATGTGTTTCATTGCCCTCCCTCTGCTCCATGAATGACAATTTTAATGTTGACTTTGCATGATCTACTATAGTTACGTGATTGTGCACCTGTTTCCGCATGAAGGGAAACGGAAGTCACGCGGAGTCGTTGACAATGTCTTTATTTAGGGTGCACCCCCTCCCGGAAGTTTAAGGTCAGAAGGTCAACGTTGTAGACGAAATCAAATGAAAATATAATGGCGCTTTGTCTTCTGATGCATGACGTAGTCCGTATATTATTGGAATTGTGCGCAGTTCCAGAATAATAACGCTCATTGCTTCCAAAATTACTGGTATGTGTAAATGCAATCCTTGTTGACATCCGGTCGATGAAAATCCTGTTATCAGTCAGCCAAAAAATTTTGTTGTTAGTATAAATCGGTTTTATTTCTTGTTTCTTTCTTTCCCAAGTACAAACATGAATTACAAATTAATACGGGCAGTTTCGAATGCCAAATACAACTAGGTTTACAATGCACTGCTTAAATACTTCTAAAGCTATACTATTTTTAACAGGCTTTCAAAACTAGATAAACAAACTTAGCTCCTAAATATTATGCAAAAAATATCACAGTTGAAACAAAAAAGCTTTACTTTGACCAGGCGAAAAAACGTTATACATTGACTAGTTTTGAAATACTCAAATAATTTTTTTTTAAACTTGACTTCAACTTTTTAATTTTAAACACTAACGTGACTCTTTAAACTGTTTCTTCTCGCTTAAAATTAGATATAAAAACTCTCAATGGGTTGACTGACTGGTCCCTTGATGGAATGCTGGTGCATTCCCGAAGCTGACGACATTGCATCCGAGTCATCGTCAAACGAGCTCTGCAAAACTGTAATTAGATGAGCAATCCACATCAACAACCTGCCTCCCGTTTTTAATCGGATTGTTGTTAAATGTGTGATGTAATTGGGGTGATACAATTTGATGCACAGGCTGTTGCTGTTGTTGATACTGATATCCTGTCGGCATTACGCCAGGCACGTGCGGATGTGGTTCACAGTTGGCAAAATTAGTTTGCTCAGGAGGATGACACAAGGGGTAGCTGTTGTGATGATGACGATGACAAAAGTCTGGTTGTTGTTGTTGCTGCTGAGTGTAAAACGCGTGTCCAGCCGGATGTCGTCCGTTATTTCCCGGAAAATTAGATCCGCTAATTATATTGCTACCAGGGAAAAGTGCGGCTTGGTCATGAGGATGATACTGATTATGACAATCATCGTCGGATGGGTTGTAATGGCTCTCATTAAGTGATAATTCTTGGTATTCTGGCGGTTGTGGGGTGGACGGTCGTGTGGCCAGGGTTTCAACAAGACTTCCATCCTGGTCTAGTACGATTCTCACGTTGCCCACACGCACAACATAGTTCCCATCGATAAGCTCACACTCTGGCTCGTCGTGCTCACTCGCTCCACTAATATTCAGCTTATCTTCTGGGGCTGAGCTTAAGTTTTTGATGATCTTTGTTGCATTGCTCAGCGCCCAAATGTAGTTGTGGGCGAATCGTAAAGTTTCAATTTTCGTGAGCCGTTGATCCTGTGGCATGGCTGGAAGGACAAGTCGCAAACGTTCCAGGGCTCCATTTAACAAATGCATTCGGTGGCGCTCTCGGTCATTTGCTTTTAATCTGCGGAACTTCTTTTGCCGAAGAACAACTGTTGGACTTTTCTTGCGTGTTCGTCGAGTTCGTGGCTGGGTGGGAGGTTGCTGGGCCGTCTGCTGCTGTTGCCCTGGTTGGCTGGTCTTTTGCGGAGACGTTGAAGTAGAAACTTCTGTTTCTTGTACTCTGCCCATTAGGTCCCTCCTAGACATGCGTCCTTGTTGCGGGGATCGGTACAGTTGTGGGCTGTTATATGGCAAAGCTATGTTATCATTTGGCGAGCCATTTTGATAAAATATTTTCGTTTCAAAACTGTCTTCCTCTTTAAAATCCAACTCACGAGGAGTGTAGTCAACAGAGGTAGACGACACTGAGGACGGTGAATGATATGACGAATATGGAGAATGATGACCTTCTCCAGAAAAGCTAACACTTTCTGTTTTCACTGGAGTATGATGGTATGACGTAGGCGAAGGATAAAAGTTACTTTGAGCATTCATCTTGCCACTTTCACTATGAAATTTGTTTGCCCAGTATTTTTTTTATTGTTTACACACTCTTGTTATCACTGACACGTGTATGACTTTGCCAAGATTATGTTTGCTATTAGACGGCCAAGGTGAAAATATATGAAATTTTATTAAGTATTCCTTCTTCCGAGCGTGTGTCTCATCGGAAGGAGCGTCTCACTCAATCTGATCTAATTTGGATGACATGTGCCTGATTATATTCAATTGAAAACCCGTAATACAAGACTAGAATCATACATATAGAGCTATATACATCCCTACACTATAATTTTTCATGAACAATGCCACAATGCCCGTCTACTTTAAGGCTTGTCGCGCTCGCTGATAAAGGACGGAGGGGAAGGATTCTTTTTTATATTTTTATGGCCGTGCCATGAAAACTAATAGCCACCGGGAGAAAAATGTAAAGCCAGGCACGATATGAATATAAAAATATATATAAACGGAGATGATAATGGTTGTGATCGGTGAAGAAATGATTCCCTATTCAATACGTATTTTCGGGCATAATACAACATTTTATTCCTCCTGCTGGGAGCTGCCGGGTAGAATAAATTTTTATGGGAGGAGGATGGAGAGGAAAACTTGTTAATGGGACTTGGACTCTGTTTGCTCAGCTAACATGGACGAAACACTTGGCCATCGTTGTAGGGAATATATATTATTTCAAGGGTATCCAATATCAAGCCTAGAGAGAGATGCATTTTCTGGCTTGTTACATGAGTGTACGCGTGCTCTGCGGTGTAAGCAAATGAAAACTTTATCAAAAAGAGAACCAACAAGTTATCAAAGGAGTAAAAAGTGTCGGTTTTTATACATATTTGACTTGATATGAAACTCAGGTTTTTGATGGACGTTTGACAATAAAACTAGGGTGAGATAAAGGAAAATATTTGAAGAAAAGGGTTACCAGTTACAGTTTTGTATGTTTTTGTCCGTGAAGATGTGTTTGGAAAAGTGCATCTGCATAAGGGAGATAGTTTTGCGTAATATGCGTGTTTTCTTAAATCGCCCCATACCCGAGAAACCATGAATAATCAGTTAGAAGAGAAAGATGATGAGTGAAAAATGATAATGGCCGAGGATTTTACAGTTTGGAGTATGTGATGAAAATGAAAATGAGATTTGAAGAGTACAAAACAAAAACGGACGACAAGGAGTGTTGTTTTGAAGGAGCTTGAGCCATAAAAAAGTATATAATTACGATGTTGGAGAGGGAAACATTTTGTAAAATTACATTTGGAGATTCATTTAGTCATTTCTGAGTCATTCAATAGTAGTTTGTAAGTTGATGTTTGAGTTCATCATATACATAAAAAGAGAAATTCAGTGAGGATTTTTTTTTTCTCGTTAAAATTTACGATTATTGCGCTGCGTAAATGAACATATGTAGAAAAGTGTAATTTAGAAACAATGAAACAAGAAGGGAATAAAAAGTAACAGTTACAATTTTGAAACAGAGTAAAACAAAGTAAGTCGGCTATACCTAATTATCATTAACTTTCAGACACGAAAATGACACGCTACGTGCGTAAAAAACCAAAATTAATGGGAAAAGTCAGCGAGAAAGACTAAAAATCCGAAAAAAAATAACTGAAAACATCCGTTTGTAAAATTTGTTTCCTGTTTCCAAACGGTCGACGGTTAAAATTCATTTCTACAAAAGTTATCATTATATCCGTTTCATTTTTGGCATTTTCTGTTTCAGTCCGTTTATTACTGTTTTCTATTAACGCAAAAATCCTGGAAGGGATTCTCTATCAAAACAAAATCCAGTTGATTATCATCATAACCCATCATCTCTTCCAATTTTCCTCAAAGTCCCTTGCGATTTCTAAAGGTGCAGATGTAAAAAAGTCTCAAAGGAATATCCGCGAGTAGATAAAGGATTCATGTGGATTAACCGCGTTCGCCACTCGCCGACAATCATCACTTTCAATCTTTAAATGTACTTTGTATCAAAAGAGACAAAAATGTTTCTTTTGCACAGTGCATCATGTCATGAATACATGATTCCATTAAAATCCATAAAAACTATTGAAATTACCTATCAAAAAAGGTATTTTACGCTTGAAACCAAACATTTAACCTCTTTTTCATATTATCATCTCCATTTTCACGCGGATTACAATAGTGATAAACTGCTCCACTCTATAAATAAATAAGTCCCAAACCAACGTGCATCGTGCATGAAACAGTCTTTTTTTTAAAAGAATTATAACACGGTTTTCAAAAGGAAACTTTTTTAAAATGGCTACATCGCATTAAGCGTATAATTTTTTAGGATTTGTATAGGATTAAAAACACGCGCGCAGTAGTAGTCCTTGAACCGGAGATTATTATTGTTGTTGTGTGTATCTTGTTGAAAGCATTTTTGCTTGGAAAAATAACACAAGAGAGAATCAGCTTTCTCTCGGGACTGGTACTTGGACAGAAAATAAAAAACCTGGTTGCATCTGTGTGATTCAACCCTTTCAGTCTTCTTTTATACTTGAACCCCGATTTTCATCCCCTAATGCACTTTAAAAATGAATTCGACTTGCCAATTTTCTTCGTCCAATGGCGATTATTGATTTAAATGCATAACCATCAAAAAAGCGTACGTGAATGCGAGTCTGCTGAGTGAATAAAAAAAATGAACAGGTCGTTCTTTTTGATCCATTACAACCTGATGCATTTTGTGATTCATTCATGAATTAACAAGAACTGGAAAGGATACAAAATGTTTTACAGGTTTTCAACCCTTGTTGTACAAAATTCATCATAAAAATTCACAAAACATTTCGTATAATTTTTATATTTAAAAGGTTCAGAAAAAAAAGATTTTTATTGATTTCGTTCCGCAAAAAAATATTGATATCTAATAAAAGATCGACCTCTATTAAAAATATTCAATAAAAATTGCTACAGATGAATTGCATTCAGCATTATGTATCAAAACCATATTGGACATTTTTACAAGTCATAAAAATTCTAGATTTCTGGAAAAGGTTTTTCATCTGACAAAGTTATACTGTGTAAAAACCGATCTGTACAAAAACCTCATATTAATCTTTTTGCTGGTAAACTATCCGAGACAAAAAAAAAAAACAAAAATGAAACAGAAGGATTAAAGCATCAAACTATCAAAAAGATCTGTACTCGCAGCATCAAAGGACTCTGCTGTTGTTGTGCAAGGTTGTGTAGTAAACTCGGCAGATGTGCATTCGCCAACGAGTACCACCGGAGGGTTATCAAAGGTAAAGCAAGTGTGACACTCGGTCTGGCCACCATGAACGTTTAGCAGGTTGGGAGCAGCGTTGCCATTAACACAACAGCTACTGCTACTTCTACCACCGCCCCTGGCATTTTGGAAAGCAGGAGCGTTTTGCAGTTGATGGATGTGGGATGGAGACATAGAGCCAAGGCTGTTTTGATGTGGAGCTGACCCTCCTAAACAAATGCCAAGGGCAGCTTGCAACTGCTTGATTTTCGTTGACAAGGCTTGTTGGATTTGTGATGAAGAGAGGTTGAGTCGGTCCAATTTTGATTGCAGATCCCGGATCTATATATAAAAACGACATTTAAAAGGGAACGATATATGAAGCGATAGGGAGCGACCTGGACAAAAAATAATAATGTGCTTTTGGAGCAAGCCAGCGAAAGTCTGCTCAAGAGGGCAATGCACCTTTTTTCATATTCATAGCTCGTTGATTCCCTTTTGTTCAGAGTGTATCTTGATTTTTCATTCATATCGGGAATGATGAATGATAAGCTAAAAATACATATATTTTTGACTCGGGCGACAAGTATATTTTCAAAGGGATTTTTGTTTGGTAGGGTACAAGGAAAACTGAAAATATACAGTGAAAAATGAGAGCTTCTGCTGGAGAGTTTCATGAGTTGTACTGGACTGAAACTGTGAACTGAATTACTATATAGCTTGTATTTACGCAAAAAGAATGGCATAAAAGAACTCATCAGCATTTTGGATTTGAGCAGTAACTCTGACGGGAAATAGGAAAATTTGTTTTTCGCGTTTCCTCAACCAAATAAACAAGCTACAAGGAATGGTATTTGACGATTCACTTGATTGTAACTACTTAAAGCTGTCAATGACTGGGAAAAGTGGTTTCTATTTCATAAACTAACCCAAAGAGTAATAATAATCCGTACATCTGTCCAGTTATCAGTGAACACGTGTATAAAAATGATAAAAACAAAAAAAGTATCGCATTTTTTTTCTTATACAAAACCCTTTCTAGCATGGATTCCACCTGATTTGTAATTTTATATCATGTATTTTGCGGAGTTATTATGAAAGTTACTTCAACTTTACCTGTTGAAAGCTTCTCGTCATCCTTTTTCCGCCAAGTATCATTAACACGAGCCATTTCTGCCTGTATTTTGGTCTTCATTTCAACTAATTTACTTTCATAGAGTTTCTTCATCTCTTCTGTTTTCTGTAAACTTTCTCTGGATGGTAAACAAAAATGGTCAACAATTTGAGTGTTTACTTATTTAAATGTACATTGTATTTAAAAAACACCTCGTCATTGCCAGCGCCTGTTCTTTCTCTTTTGTCTATGTCGTTCAGGTTATCCTGCCATTCATATTGCTTATTTTTCAGAAGACTCTCCAATTCCTTGACCTTTTGCTTGTACTTCGAGTCCACGTATTCATCACAGTCATGCTCCCTCACATTCGCTTCAAACTTTCTTATCTTTTCTTCCAACTCGTCAACTCTGCGACAGTATCGGTCGCATTGCTTCTCCGCCTGCTCCAACTTCCGGATCAAACTGTTTTCATTCGATTCATAGTCCCTTATTTGGGAATCCAGTTTAAAGTTAATTCTCTTGAGGTCTTCTATTTCACTGCGCAGTTTGCCAATAGTATGGCCGTTATCTTCGGAAATCTTCTGCAAAACACGGGCATTTTCGTCAAGTCTCTTATTTTCATTCCTAACAAAACAAGCATCATATAAATAAAAGTTTGTGTTTTAACGGATATTGTTCTTAAACCTTAATTTTGCTTACAAAATCCGTTCTTTTTCAATATTCATCATGCCTAGATCATGTTCAGCTTTTGCTTTCAAGCTGACCAACTGGTTTTTCATCTCTGTCAAAAGATTCAAACACTTTCTTCTCTCGCATGTGACCCGCTTCAAACTCATCGACATGTTCACTTTCTCAGCCTGCCAGGCCTGGTCTTTCTCCAGTTGTAGCTGTGAAAGCTGACAAAGTTGGTGCTTTGTTTTTTCCAGCTCATCGGCAAACTGATATCTCTCGAAATTTAAACTTTTCAGTTGAGATTCAGAAAAACTTTGAGAGTTTAGCGTGGACTGTAATTGTTGACGGCTTTGGTCTCGTTCCCTTTTCATGTTGACGAGAAGCTCTTTTGATTTTTTAATTAGGGATGAGTATTCATTTAGTTTTTGAGTGAATTTTATTCCTTTCGGAGGTCGCCTCGGACTGGATCTTCTGGAGAAAACATTCATACTCAATTTGCTTCTTTAAAACTTCCGACTCGGCTGTTGTGACTGTCATTTGGCACATGTTTAGCTGGTTTTTTAGGTGACCTTCACTAAAAAATCAATAAGACTTTAATTGTGCTAAAAAACATGCTAAAATTAAGGTATAAAAGTTTAAATGTACCGATCTTGAGTGTCCAAGAGCTGGGCTTTCAGCGTATTCCTTTCCTTCTCAAGTGTCGCACATCGCCCCACTAAAATGTTAGCTTGGGATGTCAGTCTTTTCACCTCATTTTCACCACTACACCTAAATATTAAACAAAAATTAGTTCAATATTTACTGGTTTTCAAAATTTAGCTGCTTATTTTATCAAATCTACCGTTTTTTAAGCTCTTCAAGTTTATTTTTCAAATAATCAAAGTAAATCATGTCATCGCGTTGACGCATAAGAAAATGGTGATCATATCCGGCTCGTTCTTTGTCATATCCCATTTCTTGACAAAGATAAAATAATTTTTGAATTATGTTTGCTTTTTCTGTTGATAAAGATTGAATCTTAAGTTCAAATTGCTCCAGCTCTGCCTGTGAATAACGTTACACAAGCTATTTTCAGCAATACAAATCAAACCTTTCATCAATCTTATTTTTACACTGAAAAATTGCATCTTTTTACTTTGCTAACTGCTGAGTCGCCCTTAAGCTTTTCTAGTTCTGCTTGGTATTCATTGCAAGTGACCTTGAGCCGGAAGGACTCCAACATGGCAGCCTCTTTCATTTCCTTTTCTTTGCAGGCTTCGTCTTGAACCTTTTGCAGCTGGATGTAAACATGTTTCGCAGATTCTTCTACTTCTTTACATCGCGCTTTCACCAATGCAATTTCCTCGGACAACTCTCTATTTAGCTTTGACAATTGGGTGGCTTCACTTGGTTCATCCTTTTTTGTTATTTCCTCGCATTTAGACAGTGGGACATTCGCTGGAATTATAGTTTTGTTGTTGTCTTTAATCTTACTCGTAGTGTCACGCTCTGGAATTTCATCAGGCCAAGATGAAGATGAAGCTGCCGCCGTCGGCGGTCTCCCATCATCGATAACGCTTTCAGTGTCGCTCTCGAGAAACAAATCATGCATGGTTATCAACAGTTGAAGATCTGTTTCCAGCTTGTCAAGGCGCTGCTGGGCAAACATAGTGATTGCCGAAGGTCATAGTTTTTTTTTATTCCACGGGATCCAGTGGATCAGTGTATTTCCGACGGATTACCTTCTGCAAACGGTTTTTTGTTTATTTTTTCATTTATTTTTGCATACAGCCAATTTCATAGTTACTAGCTTGTGTTATCACGAAGAGATAAGCACAGAAATAACCAGAAAAACCATACAAAACGGGCACAATGTCCGGAGGATCATTAATGTAAACACATAAAATTTTCGTACGTGCAAACAAATCTTTATTACTGATTGGACCTGGTCAAGGTTTTAAAATGTTAGTCAAAACGTGAGTGTTTACACGTTTCAAATAAATGTCAAATAAATTATCACACGCCTGTCATTGGCAAAGTGGGTTAGTAGGTCTAAAATGGACACAAAAAGATGGAAAATTTTAAATCGCGAACATTCTGTGCACGATTCCGTTGTTGTTGATCCTGAATCAACAAATCAGGGGTTATTGATACTTTTCTGGAACATGATAAAAAGTAGAGTAAATGGACTGCTTCAATGAGAATTTGTTAAGGTAGGGCTACCCGGGTGTTATCTTTAAATGCTTTTCTGCTAAGTATTTAAGGATGGAGACGTTAAGGCTGGAGTCATTCGGAAAACTGGAGAAAAACCAAACTCATACACAATTTTATAAAGGGAAAAAAACTGGGGAAAATCCCCTGGAAGTCGGCATTTACAATAATAAAAGGTAGGCTACAGTCCAGTCGAGGACTTTTTTTGCTAAGCATTTTGATCAACTTTAATGAACATCTTTTGTAAAACATTTTCAGGGGCAACTGGAGACATCAAGCATTAAAATGCGTCCATTTTTACTGCTGGCAGTGGTTGCCTTAGCCAAGGCAGCCCCTCCAATTGGAATTCTACCCGTTACTGATTGTCCAAATGACACGTCAGATCCCGTGGTTATCTTGGCATCAACTATCAATGGCCAACCGCTTGCTGCAAACCAATACATTGTTTGTGTGGCCGGAGAACCATCAGTTCTGGAATGTCCGGAAGGACTTTTCTTCAACTATGCCAAGCTGACATGCGACTTTCCATATGAACGCCGTCGGTCGGTGAGTGAGTCACAAGGAAGTCCTAAGTGATACTACCTCGGAGCTTGGAGATCTTGACAATTTGGTGCCGGCTGGACCCATTCCTGTTCCGATTTCACCGCAGTATCCGATTCCAATTTGGACCAAGTCGAGTTCCGGAGTGATCCGTCCTCTTCCTCCGTATCCGATTACAAAACCAGATCCCACGCTATTGCAGCCAGTTCCGGTACAGAACAAGCTTCCTCCGTTGCCTTCTCTACCGGAAATTCCAGTTCCAATCCCACCTCTTCCACCTGTCCCTCATCCGCCTGAAATTCCAGTTCCTCCATTCCCAATTCCAGCTCCTGTCCCCTCTCCACCTGAGATTCCAGTTCCTCCATTCCCCCTTCCAGTCCCATCTCCTCCAGAAGGATTCATTCCACGTATAAAACCAGTTCGATCTCATTATCCCCCAGTTCGCCCCGTTCCCCTTCCAGACGACACAGTTTTCCCAATGCCTCCTGTGATTCCAGCCCGCCCACCTCCACTCATTCCAAGACCTGTTCCGTACGAATAATCCCACATTCCCCACCAATTCAACTCTCATTTCATTTTGTAAATACAAAATAACGTCATTATTTAAATAAACTTATTTCCGTAAAACAAATTGATTGAGCGACAAATATCACACTTCATGCATTCTTTCAGATTGATTCAATAGTAAAGTTAAATGCTTTCCATAAAAATTGAAACCCAATCCTTTCCTCATAAATAAAAAATCATGGACGGACACCCAAACATTCTATCTTGGAGTAGTGGCGCCGGATCTTCTCTCGGACTGAAAAAACAAGTGAGAAATTGAATCAAGAAAACCCTCGAGTGTTTCTTGTTGATTTTTTCTGCAAAACATGCAAATGACTTTGATAGTAAAAAGTACACCCGACCCCGACAAGCTGCGCACCTCGTTTTTCCAATCTTTCACGTTTTCATGTGTGCACGAATGACGAAAGAAGTGACCGCCTGTCAGCAACCCAATCCAAGTGAAACGTAATTTTTCAGAATTGCCCAGTCGCTAAAACGTCCGAACTTCGAGCAGAAAAGTTAGTTTGGAGTGGAGGAAAATAGGTGACCTTTATTTGGAGGTATTATTTGATCAATCCAAGTAGAAAAGGTATGGTTATTCAATTCGTTTAATAAGTTTGATTGCAAATGACTCAGTGGTTCGGATTTCGGATGTATTTATTTCATTGTTGTGCTTACTTTTTGGTCTTCGACGAGGAAGAGAATGGAGGCGACACTGGAAAAGATGTACCGAGCTAAGGTACGGTATTTTGAGCGTCCCGTGGTGGCAAACGCGCCATATCCGTACAAGCTGGTCAACGTGACAAATCCATTGGACTTTCTGGTATCCATCGAGGACGATGTCACCAAATCTCATGAAGACGAACTACAGAAGGCTCTGGAGGAGTACACTGCCAAGTTCGAAAAGGAAAAATGGATAATTGAAGCCAACCTTATTTACGAAATGATGCCGGTGGTCGTTAATGTCGCTGTCAGCGGTGGAGATCCCTGGTAAGACGATTGGCTAATTTGGCTATTCTTTGGCATAGATTCTATCTTAAATGATTATTTGTTCAATTCAACTGAAATTAATTCTTAGGTCATTTGCAAGAGGCGAAGTTGTGAAGTTTGATGAAAACGAGAATCTAGTTGACGTTCTACGAGTTGACACTGGGGGTGTGTTGAAAGTTACTCCTGACAAGCTGTACGGAATTCCACTTGACCTCCTACGCATCCCAAAGCTGGCCATTCCCTGTGCCCTGGCTTTTCTGCGCCCTGCCAATAGCTCCACTTGGGCTGAGAAAGACTACGCTTTGGACTTCACTGGGAAAAGCTCGCAGATAATTACCTTCGTCGAATTTTACCCAGACCTAATGAGCTACGAGGTCATTTTGCAAGTCGACAAGGTTAATGTGGCCATGCGATTCTTACATCTGGCCATTGCAGACCCAGTTGAACTTCAAAATCTACCGTCAGAGGGTGAGTCTTTACATTAGTATTGCAAATAGTTATGTTTTTATCGTTTCTCTATAATTATGTTTCGTTTAAATCGTAATATTTATGTAGGTCCCGTTCAGAGCTATCCTTTACGTGACTTCAGTTCCTGGGTTGGCATGAAGCAGATTGTTTTCGGAGTAAAAGTCGTGGTTGACAATGTCGATGGCTCGGAATTAATCAAGTGTATCCTTCAAATGGAGCCTGAGAATGTGAACTGCTGCCAAAGTAAAATTGCGGAGTTCATCCAGAATCTCTCTGAGGTAATGGCCATCTGTTGAAGTTGATGTCCCACATCATTTTCCGTTTAATTAATCTTTTTAATTGCAAATTGTAGGAGGACGTGAAGAAGTTGTCTACCTCATTGAACAAAGTAAATGGCGCTCCGTGTCTGGCGCCCTGGGGGGACGAGTATTTCCGATCTACCATTCTGGCTCGAACCAGAACCAATGAGTATCTGGTTCGATACGTTGACTATGGCGAAGACCAAACCGTTGATGGATCAAAGGTTTAAAAAACAACTTCATCTTTATGAAAGTGTTGTTTATGACATCAATGCAAGTACAGGATTTCTTCTTTTTAGCTTCTTCCATTGCCCCTTGATCTTCTTGAGATTCCTGAGGGAGGAACCGTTTGCATCATGACTGAATTCCTCGGCTCGGATTTCAAAGACGTGGACAAGCT
The DNA here is from genome assembly GCA_019593645.1 of Akabosia matsudoensis. Lineage (NCBI taxonomy): Eukaryota > Metazoa > Arthropoda > Collembola > Entomobryomorpha > Paronellidae > Akabosia > Akabosia matsudoensis. Next base: position 5,146 of record VICI01002185.1, on the reverse strand, counting down.
CAAAGAGCTAATTGAAAACCAAGACTTGTACGCTGTTGTCGAAGGCTGTGACCCGGAACAGTTTGGAAGAGAGTAAGCGCATTTCTTTTACAGGATATTTATATATATAGAGTGGTAAGAAATTTCATATTGTACGTAATTGCAATGGCAGACTACTTGTCTCCCTGTACGAACCTGTCGACCACACTGGGCCGGACCGATCGTTCCTTGAAATCCTTGGTCACCACCCGCAAAGTCCCATGCGTGAGCGAAGTTCTTCGGCCTTTAGAAATGGTGTCCCAACCATGGGCCGAGCTCTTCCTTATTCCTGAGCTCCCATTCAAGAAAAACGTGTACACAGGTGTGACCCTCATAAACAACCATGGCCAGCTCTTCCTCCAGCTTGAGGAGTCGCGTGACAAAATCGCTCGAATTTCCAAGGAATTGGACAATTATTACAAGTACGGAGGGTGGTCTTCTGACGATGACTTCTGCACTGCTTTTCTAGCCGGCAGTATGAAGGGAAAACTGGTGGTCGCCGCCTCTACCGGATCTGAAGCTCTTCTCCGAGGAATTGTCGAAGACAAGGAGGGAGAGAGACTCCGAATTAACTTCATTGACTTCGGACACTCTGAGTCAGTGTCACTCGAAGATGTGTTTCCACTACACGCCTATTTTGTGAAGGATAAACTCTGCGCGGTTGAGATCAAACTTGTTGTATAAAAGACGACAATACGGTGGCGCAGCTTTAGCTTTAAACTTTGACGGTTTGTTTATGTTGTTGTTTGAGTGGCTGTTGATGTATAAAAAAATTTTAGTTTGTTTTGTCTTCGCCTCCTTTTTTAGGATTTGTGTTGAAAACTTAGTTTTCTTAATAAATTGTACTTTAATAAGTAATTTAAATCTATATTGGTATTAAAACAATGTAAGTTCATGAAATCAGTAAAAACGATTTTTTATTGATAAAAAAAGCACAGGGTTTTTCTTTTCTTAGCAAGTCAAACACTGCATTGATTGCAACTTTCACAAAACGTACAAGTTAGATTATAATTAGGCTTTTTTGAATCGATCATTGTTAACAAAATATATTGGTTTTATTTCATTGTCTAACTAATGTTGATGCATTTTATTCTGTTGATGGTAAATTACGCGGTAAAACAAAAAACTGATACACTCATACATACATTTTTAACTGATGGTGACACATTAAAAATGGTATGCAATTAAACAGCAGTCTTATTAGTTTTGAACATTTGATGAGAAACAACTCATCGGGCTGGAACGGCGAAGGCTGATTGGGGTGTCTTAACGAACCGACCCTGAGTTGGGTTCCACGCTGTAATCCTGGAAAACAAAAAGGAAATGTTAATAGTTAAAGCGATTTTCTAATGAAGAAAGTTGTACGAAAGTAGAACAAAAGCTTACACGCTACTGCTATGGGATGACTCTTTGAGAACAACTTCAGCCCGGCTGAATCGGGATGGGAAGTCAATGCTGCATTTTCGTATCACGGCGACCTGTAGTTTCCTGCCTTGCAGTTGACCCCGGAAAGCTAGACAAGTCTCGGGAGTCCAACGATTAGGGCCACTTTCGTGGGATTCTGCGTTAGAAACAAAAAATATACAGTTAAAATCGAACGTCTGTATTTGTACCCCAGCCAAGGATGGGTATCTTTTTACCTCCTACGAATGAAGCCATTAGTCCCTGAGCTGGAAGTTTGCAAAAGCTTGACTGCAAAGGGCGAATACTGCAGCTGCTCACGTGTTCAATTTTTCCATGGTCTAACAAGTACATACTAACAGAGGTGTTCTTCGTAACGAGAACTCCATCATAGCCACATATTGCACTGCAAGGAATAAAAATAGATCTTGCAATACGTACTTCAGTAATGAAAATCAGTTGTCAGCGTTTAGTGGCTGAAATCTCTTACCGAACCCAGCACCGCTGACTGCGAGAGTAGAACGCATAGTAGCCTCCGGAATAAGCCCCCTCTTCGATGAAAAAGCTGGGGTCACGAAATGGAGAATGCTCGTCTTCATAAAATACTGCCATTTGTCGTTCGAGGATCCTTAATTCTTCCACAGAGCCCACTGGTTTTATCTGAAAAGCAATAAAGATTGTGTATCAGATTCATGAAGGGTGTCAAATCATACTTTTCAGTTCTTAATTGATAATCTTCTTACCCAGAACATGGATGGACTGATGACTTTGGAGATAATGACTTCACAAAAAGTTCCAATTGGAACTGCCCCACTGATGAGCACTGTTTTTGGAACCTTAGGCGTTCGAGTAGGGACCGGAACTGGATTGTCAATGTCCTCGCCGCGGACAACTCGTAACTGAATGTCTACCTCATTCCGAGGATTTGGTTGAGGAGGTCGACCGACGACCGCTGGACCAACTACAACTGGGGGACCCGCAGGAGGAAGTTGTAGCTGCTCCTCGGGAAGAAGCATCCCACCAGGGCCTTCAACCAGTCCATGTTCGTTCCCGACAGCAACTGCAAACTGGCGAAGCCTTTGGAACGCTTCTCGAACCCGGATGTTTGCGACGTCCATGAAGTGTTGGCGGGGCTGAACGTGAGGACGATTATCTTGCCGGTGGTCTCTGTCTGCAAAAACATAATTTTCAAAGAGAAAAAACAGTTAAATTGTGAAACCACAGGGAAAGGGTCAACACAATACCCCAATTAAAAACGAGAGACAATTGACAATACTAATTCAACATTTTGCAGAAATGACAATGCACTCCTGTTTTCTATTTATCAACAAAAAATGTTATATTTAAGGTCAAGGACATACCACCCATCGCAACTCGATTTCTGACCGGTGCCCGACTCATTTAAAGCTAAATTCTGGTTTAGGGGGAGGAGGAAGAGGGGAAGGTTCCAAAGGGGATCTGGCTGGGGTCTACCCGTATCCACACTCCAATCACACACGTCTAAAGCTCTCTCTCTTCGTCACCACATTTGGGCACCCAAAGTTGACCTCATAAAAATATGCATTGACAGAATGCTCCGAAAATGCAACTATTTTTAAAAATGAGCAACGCAACCCCTCCTCAAACAATTAAAGCTGACTTCTTCACTTGATAACTATTCTCCACGACAAGAGCAAAGAAATACATAGAGAAACAATCAACTTCACTCATTCACTCCAATTAACAAACCCAACATCAGCTCCATCACAATTTAAACAATTTATACTTACCGTAACGTAGAAAAACGCTTTTCTTCTGCAAAAACCCCACCGCCAAACTCTTAAACGTTAACTAATTACGTTAATTTTTTTATACTTTTTTACAAACAAATACAAAATTACTAAACAACTCCAAGTCCTTTGTCAGGCGCACTTGAACGAACACATTTTTTTCAAATTTACGTCGGTCATTAGCCAGCCAGCCAGTTTAAAATTTTGCTTAATTAATGTTCAGGCTTAGCTAATGACTGGAATGCAAAGCTCAGCCAGGAGTACAAAACCATTTGCATATTTTCTTTGGTCCCTTCATTCAGTTGTTTTTAAATATTGCATTTTTGAGCAGTCCAAGAGTAAGCTCCACTCCTAACTAAATCCCTGATGAACTGGTAAATTAAAGCTAAACAAAAAAAGGGAAAGGCCGCCTTGAACAAAATCATCCAAATTGTAATTAATCTTGTTTCTCTCGGATAAGTAGGCGGATAGTTTGGTCTGGCGCAGAGTGGAATAATATTAGACCACCACCACTACCAACACCACCTATCCTGAGTAAATATTACAGTTAAAAACTATTTTTATTTTCACATCATGTTCTCGTACAGAAAAATAAACAAAACACGCTGGAATTGCTAAAATAAAATTGATCTTTAAGTTCCATTCATACTAAAGTAATTAAAATATGTTTTTCTTCTAAAGTTTAGGATGGATTGTACAGCTGCATTTTAGCCTTTTTGTCATACCCGGCCTTTTTTTCACTGTCATTCTTTTTTCACTTTACCTCTGCTGATGTAGTTTTCAATTCCCCCAAAATCAAAGAAAAAAGAAACTTTTTATACTTTTTTTTATATAAAAAATAAACTTTTATAAGGCTGACGTGGTAGACTGTGAAAAAAAGCGAAGCAAAAATTGCATTTTTTTTTGTGCGTGAGTTTTGTATGCAGATTTTATTGGTGAGTGAGGCAGGGAATGAAAAAAAATGATGAGAAGAGGATTGCATGATTCATAGAAAAAAACAAAAATGAATGATGAATTTTTGGTTAGGAGTTTAGCAGCGCAATGAAAAAGTGCAGTTGTTGGAGATTTTGATGAGGAAACCTTGTCAGTGTTTTGTAACGCAAGTTGAGGAAGTTTGAAGGATAAAAATGAGTGAAAAAAAGAAAAGGATAGAATTCCTTTGACCAAGAACCAGACTGTGATTCAAGGTTGTTTTTTGGTGATTTGTTTGGAGTAATTGTTTGCTCATGGATGAATAAAATGTATAGGGTGTAGGGATAGTATGAAAATATCGCCCGATTGATTAAACTTGGACATGCTTCATATTTACCAGCCTGTTTTTTATGTGCAAATAATGGCCCTGGACGATGGACAAAATGACAAACGATGGCGTTTGTGTGTCAAGTGTCAAAACGTGAATGGGCTACTATGTTTTATCAATAAGGTCAATTTTCAGAGGTATTTTGTAACGTTTCCAAAGCATATGGACAGTTATGAACAGTTACCTGTTTGAAGTGAGCATGATTCTAATTCTAACATTCTCACCATTTTAATATTTGCACGCAACATTATATTTTCATGAATTTAATTGCAGTGCAAGCTATTCATACAGCATTCATTGGTTCTGAAATGGCTCATGCAATAGTCCACTCATACACAAATATCAAGTCAAGTGGTCAAGTAATGTCAGTATTACAGGGAATGCCTGTTTGAATATTAACTCTTTTTGGTTGAAAAAAAAACAACATAGCATGCATACAAGTTAATCATTAATGTTTCACGAGATTATTTCAGTCATTTTAGAATCTTATCAGCTGTCAGTCAATTTTCAGGGAAAACTTCTTTCTTTTTTGCTTTAGATTTGACATATTGCTCAGTACTCAGTAGTGGAAACTGCTTGTTTGCAAGTGCAAGCGTGTGTCCACCCACGTAAAGACTTTACGCAATTTTTTAACAAGAATAGTTCACATTTTTTGAGA